>JAOEHQ010047958.1:0-10485 GCA_025447715.1 Asclepias incarnata | reverse complement strand
CTCCATTGGAGAGCTATGTTCTCGTGATGATTATTTAGGATATGAACAACTTCCACCAACCACATACATAATAGACACAATTATCATGATCACATGCTCATGTATGATATGGTCACCAAATATAGATTTTTTGTTAATTATTTGTCATTATTTTTTTTTAATAGCAAATTTGGGCTCAGCAGCATTGCCTTTTTCATATACCCAACTCTAATTCTTAAAAAAACCCATTCGGAAAACCCCTGTCTCCGGTACTAGATTTGAACCCAATCCATCTATTTGTCATTACCTTTACTCATACATATTTGCAATCCATACATTATTGTATTGTATATTGTATATCGGATACAATCATGAATAACGACGTAGTTAAAGGATCACAAAATAAACAAGATTCTTATAACCTCATTGACATAGATCTTACTAGATGAACCACATTATTATTAATATTAATATTCAGTAATATTAATGAATATATCTGATGATAAATGTACCGAGTGATGAATATTTTATTTTTGATTTTGAATTTGGGTTTTATTTTTATGTATGTATGTATATATAGATCTAAAAATAGAGCGAAGATAAAGAGATTTATGTATAGATTTATAGATATAAATGTTTGTTTCTAATGGTTTGATCGGGAATATGGAAAATGAAAAAGTGAGAAATGAAAGAGAAAAGGTTGTTGATGAAGATGATGATATGAAGGTTAATTACACTTTTGGTCTAGTGGTATGGAAAAGACCACACTTTTGATCCTTATGTCATGAAAAGACTAAATTACCCATCACGTGCCAAACACGTGATGGCTTATTAAACGGACGTTAAGGTTTAGGACCACAAGTGTTGACGGAAAAGAAAAAATTGGACTAAAAGTGTAATAAATGAAAGCTATGGATGAAAGTTGTAAGTAGCGGTCGACGACAATGACGAAAATTGTAATTAACTCTAAAAAAAAAAAAGTTAACACAAAATTTATGCTATAGTTAGCACAAAGTTAGCACAACATCAAAATAACTAATAATGTGGTTCACAACTTCATATATTGAAATACGAGTATCCTTATTTTTAAAGAAACAGACAAATTAAAGCCAACTATCAAAGCGAAATCGTTCCTTTTTCATGTCACTTGCACAAGGCTGCGAGTACCCGGCGTGGCGGCTTTACTAGTGACTTTCGGCCATGCATGACCATCAAGTTATTAATAAGCATAACATCACCTTTCTTCCAAGGTATGGCAACACATTCTTCTTCCATAATCCTCAAGCAATCTTCCATGGCATCACCAGGAACACCTTCCCCATTCCCAAGCATTGAATCGTAAAATTTACCATTTTTTCGGAAAATGTAACTAACTGTCAAGTTATTGAACCACGATTTCCGTTGGCTTTCCTCGTGTAGTTTAATGGCAGGTAAAGGACCCGTTATAACCTTTACACCATTTTCCATCCATTCTAGCTTTGATCCCAGCTTTGTTGCCCTAGAAATGTAGCAATGGGCTAGTTAGAGATTTAATATTTGTGGATATTATATCAATATATATATATATATGGAAAAGTGAGTGTGTGGTTGTTATGTACCCGAGTTAGGTATAGAACCCCTCACATACCAATTTTTTTAATATTTGTTGTATAATAAATAAATGACCTGGCCCCATGAATTTTATGGATTAAAAAACTAAGATGTGAGAGGGTTCTATACCTAAGCTAGGTACATAACAGCCTTATACTCTTCATCCTCATATATATATATATAGGGGAGGTGAATATAAGGTTGTTCCATATTTAAGTTTAGGCATCAAACCCCTCACATTTTTGTTTTTTAATCATTAAAATACATGGAGTCTAAATCATTTATTATTTTATTAAAACATATTAAAATATTAGTATGTAAGCAGTTTCATACCTAAGCTTAGGTATGTGACAATCTTAATATCACTTTTGCCATATATATATATATAGAAAAAAAGGTAAATGAGTGGGAACTCTCTGGTCTCATGTATCGTCTTGGTATCCAGAGCGCATACCGCATAGAACTCATGCCCGATGACTCACCATTTTCACACATGGATTACAGGATATAGTTTCTCCACTTGCATTTGGCAAGGTTCGAACTTGTGACATGCAACCTTTATCTGTGGATCCATATGGTCACATGGTTACGGTATCACTCCATTTAATGATTTGTTCTTTGTGCAACTTGTACCTTGATTGTATTTTTACCTCTTGAGCTTTCATTTTCTAGAACACCAGGTGCTTTAATATTTACCCTCATGTTATCAATAACAACAAGAACTGGCACCGTTAAATCCTCATCCAGTGAAGTTTATTATTTGCAGGCTTGAGAGTGTAGACAAAGTACATCTAACAACGCATTCGGTACTATTTTATCACATTATTTTTCATAGTTTTTTGTACTTTGAACATTATTAGTATTATTGGGCTCATAGGAACGTACAATAATATATGGCCAAAACCTCATATATTAAGGCAAAAGTGAATATAAGGTTGTCTTATACCTAAGCTTAGGTATGGAATCCTTCACATACCAATTTTTTAATATTTGTTGTATAATAAATAAATGACCTGGGCCCCATGAATTTTATGGATTAAAAAACAAAAATGTGAGGGTTCCATACCTAAACTTAGGTATGGAACAGCCTTATATTCACCTCCCCTATATATGTATATATATATATATATATATATATATATGAACATTATTATTTTAACAAACGACCCTAAAAACACATTAAATATTTAATAGGGAAAACATGTTTTATCGGAATTTTAACGGAATTTTCGTTGGAAAAATTAGAGAAGATGATGATAACGTGTAAGGCAGTGTCAACAATCCCCGTGGACTTTTTATGACGTGTTCATGATTATATTATTTAATAATACACAAGCTTATGTTTTGTTAAAAATTGATGATTGAAAAGATGTTAGCAATCCACGTGTATTTTTCTATAACGTGTTCATGATTAAATTATTTAATACAAAAAGTATCTATAAATTGTTATTCATATTCGATAAGATGTATTCAAGACAAATGTTATATAATTTGTTAACAAAAATTACACATGACAAAACCGGTGCGAAACCTGGATTATTTTTCCAATTAAGTAGTAATTCTAAATTGAAATAGCTAAAAATGATCATTTATGTCATTCAAACTATTGAATCAGCACACACGATATAATCATAAGTAGAGTTTGAGATGATTATTTCAAGTTTGAAAAAGATTTGGTTTACTTTTCTATGCTATTTGGGTTGGGCTGGGTATGGGTTGGTTTGGTTTGGTTTCATTGGGCCCAAATTTATTGAAACACAATACGACCCGGAGCACATAGGAATAAACCAATCAAGCCTTCAATCAATCAATATACCTTTTGATGTAACAATCTAATATAATTGGATTAATCTTCCAAGTAAGTAGTAATTCTAAATTAAAATAGCTAAAAATGATTATTTATATCTTTTAAATTATTCAACACACGAAATAATCATAAGTAGAGTTTGAGTCTTTGAGATGATTGTTTCAAGTTTCAAGAAGAGTTGGTTTACGTTTCTTTGCTATTTGGGCTGGGCTGGGTATGGGTTGGTTTGGTTTGCTTTCAGCTAGGCCCAATCTATTGAAAGAGAATATGAACCGAAGCATAGAGGAATAAACCAACCAAGCCATCAATCAATGAATATACCTTTTGTTGTTGCAATCTATCTACTTCTATTCTACATTACTACTTAATAAGCTAAGGCAAACCCCACCATCGTCGCCGCACTTAACTCCGACAGATTAACCTTAATGGATGATGCTTCAATGGAAGGAATCGATGGCGAAGAAGAGATTGTTAATAATAATAATAATAAATCAGCAGAACGATAGATACATAAAAGAATCATATTATCAACTACAAAACCTAGTATACTTTAAAAAAGACATGACTTGATTTACGGATTTTACGTTGCCAGCACCAGTGTAGACTCCAGTACCTTCTCTAGCAGCTTAGCTTGTTCTGATAATAATTCGATCAATCAATCATTATTAATAAGGATCTTTGCTTGATCCGCCAATTAAGTTAACCTTGAGAGAATAAAATGCAATTTTAATACAATCGAAATAAAAACCAAGGATTATAACCAGGGTATCTTTTTTACAAAAAAAAATAAAAGAAAGAAAAAAAAAACCCAAGAAATTCACTCTTTCCATTCATTCTCAAAAGTTCCAAGAAAATTTCTAGAGTGTGTAGTGTGTGAGAGGTCCGAAACTTTGAAAGAAAAACAAAAATCATCATCAGTTATCAAGCTTCAATCTAGTAACAATAATAAGCATTAAAGAAAATCTAACATAGATATGCTGATGATTTTAGGGCCAAATTTCGAAGCTAGAAATCAAGAAAAAAGGATCATGTTAGTACCCTATATCCAACCCAAAATTTGTTGAAGGTATTGTTTTTTCCTTAATTATGATGAACCAAGGTTTATGAAATTGAATTAAATTGGGATTTTCATCCTCTTTGACAGAAAATGAATAAAACCCTAAAGATTTTGGTATACATGATTTTAGATGAAGTTATTCACATCTTAGTACTAGTAAAATATAGAGTGAATTAACTCTTCTATACTATCTTATAAAGAATACATTCCTTTGTTGAAAGTTACTCATTGCAAATTATCTAAATTGTCATTAATGATTAAATTACATTATCAATTCTTTATCTTCTAACATATCTCCACTAACCCATTTACATCAATTACCTACACCACTCGACACTGCCACCACCACCATCAGTCGCCACCATCACCACCGGTCGCCGCCACCACCACACCGCCTTCCGCCACTGCTACCGCATTGCGCGGGTACCGTGCTAGTTTGTTATTATTGTTGTGTTTGCCAAATTAAAAACGATGATTATTATTATAGGAATTTTGGGTGGTTTTTTTTTTTTTTAAAGGCTTTAAACTTATGCACAATTAATCTCCGTGAAAAAACCTTACAAGGTTTTGAACTCTCATCTGTAAAAACCTCTGCATGTCTCCACACTAGTCCCCATGCAATTGTCAATTTATTTAGACTTCATTGACAGGAATTTTGGGTGTTAGATCAGTTAAATCAACCACCAACATCATTTGGAAATAATTATGTACATATTGTCATGTTGCAAGACTTTCAATAGAAAATGATAAGGCCTTGATTTTTGTCAAGTTGAGCCAAACACGGTAATATTGAGTCATAAATATGAAGAAATTTACTAGCATGCAATAGATGACCTCTTTAAACCAAATCATAGACAAAATCATACAAACCGCAGTAGATAAAGCCATAGTAAAAACTAGGTTATACCCCGTGCGTTGCACGTTTATATCTTATTTAATACCGATTCCTTGTAAAATATATAGAGTAAAAACAGTCGTAGAAGTTGAGGTGAATGATTATATATTATAAAATAGACATTGATATAGATTCAAGTGCAAAAATCTGGTTAAGCTCATCATGAGTATGTCCACATTGATAGAGTGAATGAGTGATAGGAATTTAAGGTTTTTTTTTAGAAGACACAGAATGGTGTGTATACTAAAGAGGTCGAGAGAAAAAACGAAATGAAATTAGGATTTAAGGTTCGGTTAGTAACATATATATAATAGGTCTTATGGACATGTTAAGACACGAATCTTAACAAGTCTAAACCGTATCATTTTGTGTCATGTTAACAGGTCTTATGTTAAAATTGTCAGGTCTATATTTAATTGAAGGAAAAAACCAAATTTATGTTAGCCGGCGGCGGCGATTGGCACTACAAAACAAATTTGAACATTGAAGAGTGTGGAAATAAGTAAAAGAAAGAGTGGAACGGAAAGAAATCGTCGACATGTGGATAAGGATTAAGACTTGGCAAATTTGTGGGGCCAGTAAATAGAAATTCCTTGTACACGTGTTATTATAATTACATATACTGATCCCTTAACTTACGTTTTTGCCGCTCCCAGCCTACCCTTTTTGAACACGTCATCACACTTTTTCCCTCTCGTCGAGGATGACAACGTCTCTTCTTAAGCTTCGTCATGGGAGGCTTCAAGCTGGGAGCCAATAAAAAAGAGAAATAAAATGTCCAAGGTTGATAGAGGGTGTTCTAGGGATATTTTTGAGGAAAAATAAGTGATAGTGACAATAATGTGACAGTGAAAACGTGAGAAAAAGTGTATCATGGTTGGGAAAGACCCGAGATCCTATAATATAATAACTAAGTATGTTCACTGCGTGTTGCCGCATTTATTTGTTTTCTTTTTAAGGACGATAAATCGAAAGGCAACATCAAAACCATTCCATCATATATATGTTTGATCAAAAATTTATCATATTAAATATATATTTATTTAAAAACAATACCACAATTATTTCACCCTAGATATTTTTGCTTAAAATTTTTTTAAAAAAAGTTTACAAAAAAAATAAACACAAAATTTAAATAAATAAATAAAAAAGATAAAAATCCTCTCAAGTTGTGACAACTTAAACCATCAGATTAAAATCAAGGGTCAAGATTCAAACTTGATCTTTAAATCTTGACTCTTCATTTTAATCCAATGGTTAATAATGTATTAACTGCAAATAGCATATACATCACATTCATCAATCATCATACCGATCTATAATCGATCCATGTACATACAGTTCCTTTTATAGCATCTTTCAGGCCAGCCGTTGAACCCTCATGAAAAAGTATCAATGGCCAAGATCTAAATTTACATTACTTGGGAGGGTACAGAAATCAATTAAAGAAGTAACTAACTGAAACAAAGAACAGATTCTGAGCACACGGTCCACAAGTAACACATAAATTGC
Organism: Asclepias incarnata; assembly: GCA_025447715.1. Classification (NCBI taxonomy): domain Eukaryota; kingdom Viridiplantae; phylum Streptophyta; class Magnoliopsida; order Gentianales; family Apocynaceae; genus Asclepias; species Asclepias incarnata. The sequence goes on along the minus strand of JAOEHQ010047958.1, from coordinate 3,645 downwards.
TGCTAATGGCTCCACGTGACAAGGCTGCAAAAGGCTTGTACGGCCATCAGGAACGAAGCGACATTGCTATGGCTCAACATGATACCGATACCAAAACCGATCCTCTAGAGTTACTTAATGAAGCACAGTGACAAAGCTGCTAAAGTGCTAATGGCGAAACAAAGCCACCATAAACAGTATAATTTAGCTGTTGCCTTCCAATTTAACCGGGCAGTGAGCTAGTGAGAAATTTGTATGGCCATAAGAAACGAAGCAACATTGCTATGGCTCAACATGATACCGATATCAAAACTGATCATCTAGAGTTACTTAATGAAGCACAGTGACAAAGCTGCTAAAGTGCTAATGGCGAAACGAAGCCACCACAAACACTATAATTTTGCTGTTGCCTTCCAATTTAACTGGGCAGTGAGCTAGTGAGAAGTTTGCTTTGAGGTCCGAGAGTTCCTATCATACATCTGTTCATGACAAAGGGTAAAGCTAACTCACTTAACAGTGACGACCAACATAAAAGCAATATTAAGTTATGGACCTTGAATATCAATTCATTCTAACATCTGAGTTTCTGTCATACATTTGTTCACGACCAAAGGGTAAAACTGTCTGTTCACGTACTTGTGTACTGCAAAATGTAAAGACAATTTAGAGGTACGCAATTTTAAAACATTTGCTCCAATTTCTAAGTTTCTACCACAGTTTTCTTCTCTAAACAAGTGGGTTTGGGGTTCTTTTTTTAACAGCCTAATTCTCTTGTTTGTTGGCTTTAATACCATAAAATAAAATAGAGAAAAAGACCTTCAATATAATAACCATGCAGCTCTGCTTACCATACTTTTCTATGTTAATTAATAATTAAGTAGCCTATGCCTATGAACAATCAAGGACAATATATACAGCCCCGACAATAAATTACCATTCAAGTTTGTTTTATCATTTTCAATCATCTTTTGCTCATTGATTCTACTTCCTGGTTCAAGGGAACAACACTGATATTTTTTAACAAGTTGTTCTTAACGCGTAATAACAAATTAACAGGAGAATATTGGTCAAATCATTTGCTATTTTTTAAAATGACCGAATAAATACTTTATGCAGGACATGGTCAGATGGACCTAGTTATTTTACTTGATGCCACACAGACCAAAGAAATATCTGTTCTAGATCAAAGTGGCACGGTGAGAAAAAAAAGCCAACTTGAATAGAGATTTCAGATATAGCAACTAACGATGAAAAGACAATGTTAATAATCTTGTGTTAAGTGCAGGTTACTCACATACCTCAACGGTGATCAAAGGCTAAGGAGTAAGGACACACGATTCTTCGACACCGCAGCATATAATAGTGCATCTGATTCTGCCCTAGTATGTCAACCACCATATCATAGACCGATAATGCTCTAGCAGTCAGTTTTGAATTCCATTACTCCACACAATCCCCAGTTTCTGTGAACCTGTGCCATGATTACCCATCAGAACGTCAGAAACTAGAATTGGCTATGCATTTATTACCTTCATTTTTTTAACAACCATATTGACATTAGTGGTAATGATTCTGACAAAGACAAAATATAATTTTTAATCACATACTGAGTTCCTTGAAATGTACGGCACTTGAAGCGTAACAATATATTACTTGAGTATTTCTTTTGGTTCCCAAGCAAATTTCTCAAACCTATGATCTAGTTCATAAGTGGTAAGCCCGTCTCAAATTCCCTAAGAGGGAAAAGTAAAGTTCATATTTTTGTCTAAGGAAATTCATCAACCTACAAATCAACAGAATGCCACATGGCATGATTCCATGAGGGTTTAAGGAAGTGGGCCCTCTTCTATAACTCATTCATTCATGCCGAGCAACATTAGGTTAAATCTGTAGGGTAAGGTATCATTACTCGTGTTTGCCAACCAAATTTGGCAAGGATCTTCAGCAGCAATCATATACTATAAGCTTAATGGAGTACATAATCTAACCATTTCAAGCACAATTTTAGAGCAGAGTAACACTACTCACTGAAGAAACTGGGAGATTACTGCTGGCAGTTACAGCAGCAGTTGCTGCTAGTCTGGTACCTTTTATTGTCAAGGATTCCGGTATTTTCTTTGCAGGTGATGTTTTAAGAGGGGAATATTGAAACATCATAGAATAATAAATAAAATAATTGGTTCACTTTCCATAATTATGGCTTAGATGCCTTGTGCAGAAAGAACCAGTAACTTTTTAGTATGTATCAACTCTTTTGAAATGTTCTAAATGAAAACTGTAAAAGTAGTGGTTCCATCAAGATATAAACCAGATATATCACCTGCATAATTCGTCTATGTAAACAAAATATCAATATCCAAAAACCTTAGAGCATCAGGTGTACAAGACCCTCATAAACGACTCCGGAAGCCACATACAGCTTCATGAACCACCGACACAACACTTCTACCCTTGTGCAACCAGGGTCCACTCCAAATTATAATAAAACTTGAAAGGGTATAAATGTAAAATCAAGTTTCAACATTTAAGCAAATAAATCATAAGGGGAGTAACCAACACCAAGGTGGCCTAGTAGACCATTCATGTTCTCACAAGAGGCCTTATGTAACCTCCATACGTAAAAATCTTGAGCGTGGCTAGAAAAAGGTTCAGTAACGTTCACACGTTCACGGAGATACCCAGGTTAGGTTGCATATATTTGAGTCAAAGACTCCCCTTCTAGAGTAACCCAAACACAGAAAACATTCTCCCGTCACCTAATAAAAGATGAAAAAATGTCATTGAAAGGTAACATAATTAAATTAATTTCCTAACAAGGGGAGTGTAAAATGATTTTGAACAAAAAAGGGAATAGTTCCTTTTTTGGACATCCTGTTTCATTCCCCCGATTAGGAAATTTTGGTTATTATGTTAACTTTTTTATAAAAAAGTTTTGTTTCATATTCTAACTAAAATTGAACTGATAATCCTTTTTTTTCAAAATCAAATTATCTATAATCTATAATATATCTATAATATATTATAAAGCAAATGACCCTCTCTATTTCTCAAATGATGATCCTTTATACCTATTTTTCCCCTCACTTTACTTATGTCTAATTTCATTCCTTTATTGATGTACCAAATATACCCTTAATGAAATAATTTATAATATATATCCTTCAACTCCTAAAATAACTACGATACCCCCTTTTACATCAATTACCTTTACATCAATAACCTACACTACTCGCCGCCGCCGCCACCTCCCCACCAGTCGCCGCCGCCACCACACCACCAGTCGCCACCGCCACCACTGCCGCTGCATTGCGCGGGTACCCCTCAAGTTTTTTCTTCTTTTCATTACATTCTGTTCTCCTATCTACGGGTCAGTAACTTCTCTTTTTTTCATTAGCTTTTTCTTGTAAATTTGCGATTTCTAAGTGCATTTCATGATATCATTTTCTCACTTACTACTTTGACGCATATATGAACCTTTTATATTATATGTTGTTAATACATATATATATATATATATATATATATATTTATATATATAGTGAAAAGTTATTTTAGGAACCCCTAAAAGGTTAGGAACCTTTAGGAACAATTTTTTTTTAACTAAATTTCATACATATGCTCAAGCATATGAGCATATGTATGCAAGTCGAGCATATGTATGCAAGT
>JAOEHQ010047957.1:0-10486 GCA_025447715.1 Asclepias incarnata | reverse complement strand
TCGACGTCTTTTCTTGCGGCTTCTTGGTATCTCTTGAACTTGGTGGTTTTCGGTTCCATCGGGCACTTAAAAGACTTCACAAGTGTCGCCCATTCGGGATAAATACCGTCGGCTAGATAGTATCCCTTTGTAAATTGTTGCCCATTAACAGTAAACTCTACTCTAGGAGCCGTGTCTTGGAGTAAATTGTCGAACAAATCTGACTCATTAAGGACGTTGATATCGTTGTTCGAACCTGCAGGTCCAAAGTAAGCATGCCAAATCCACAAATCATATGAAGCAACCGCTTCAAGCATGATCGTCGGATGCCCTTTGTCGCCTCGTGTGTACTGCCCTTGCCATGCCACTGGACAGTTACTCCAACCCCAGTGCATACAATCAATGTTACCGAGCATACCCGGAAAACCATGTACCCCCGAATGTTTAGCAATTAAACGTTGGATATATTCTTCTGTCGGTTTTCTCAAGTACTCGTCGCGATATAGCTGGTATACACACTTACAGAAGTTGTCTAAACAAAGGCTTGCCCTTTTTTCCGCCATTTGTAAGTACTCATCTAACGCGTCGGCTTTAGCACTATACGCCAATTAGCGTACGACAGAAGTACACTTTTAAAAAATATTAAAATCTGGACGACCAGCCACATCTGTCTTATTTAGCTGGAAATACTAAAAATGCTCTGGTAGCGGTTGAATGGCGTTAAAGGAGTATATATCTCGACATATACGGATAAACATTTCCTTGCGCATTCGAAATCTTCTTCGGAACATATCGGGTGGGTAAGTTGGTTTAGGCGGAAAGTAATACTCGTACAAAAGGGCCGCGACACCAACATGATCTCGTGCAATCACCTTTCTTGTTAACTTGACCCTTGAACTTGAAGCTTCATCTTGGCCATTTTCTTCTTCGTCAAAGATAATGTCAACACAACTCTTGATCGCCTCCGGATTGAAAACCGTATTGAGATGCATAACGGCCTTTCTTATTGGTTCGTAATCGTCGCTTGATGATGAACTTGATATATTTAGGAATGAATATACTAGTCGTTTACAAACTAGCCGTTTGAATTCAAACATTAACGGTCAAACAACGGTCAAATATGTCACTGATATGCGTCCCATGTGCCTGGAAATGGAACAAACAAACCAACGCCACCATGTAGACGCCTCGCTCGTAGTAGCGTCAGTTCATGACGCACGTTCGACGTGTTCCTAGACGCGAGCTCTAAAGCATTTGGAGGATGTTTTAATATTTAAATTTATAAGTACACGGATTTTACTATTTTGACCGTGTATTTAATACTCTAATAAAATTTAATGCAACATCAATTTGTCAAAACAAATTCAAATTAAATTAAAGAGAATATTAATATATTAATATAAATTAAAAAGTCAACATAACATTAAATGTAAAAAAAATTCAAATAAAATTTCAACTTTATAGCATAATACCGTTATAACTCTATCTCTTACCAAATAATTACAGACGCATGCCGCCCACTCTCAATCTTTTAACTGTGTGTTCATTCTAAACAACTTGAAACACATTCGGTTGTCGTGCATTGCACGAACACACTTCTAATTCTTCAAAATTCACATTGTAATTCATTTTACACTTATTTTTTCTTATATTTATATTTTCAAAAGAATTAGTGCATGTAAATTGTTAAACTTGTCACATTTTGTTTCAGTGGTTATTAATAAATTTTTATTAAACCGCACAATCCCAACTTTCTTCAATCTACCTGTTCGATTCGTTTCCATTATGGGTGTGTTTGGCAAAAAAGCTTGGAGCGGGGCTGTGGTTAAGGGCTGGAGCTGGAACTTGGTGTTAGGGCTAGGGGCTGAGTTTTTTTTCCAACTCTCCTTACCCAAACTTTTATTTTAAAGACTTTTTGGGGCTTTTAGGGGCTGTGGCTTCTTTTCACAATTCCACATCCAAACAGGGTTATTTTTTTTTATAAAGGGGCTTGTTTTTAAAAGTTCAGGACTTTAAGCTCCTAAAAGCCCCTTAATTTATTTATTTTGCAATCAACCAACTAAACCCATTTATTTTATTTTTAGTAGCCCAATTTAACCCAACAAGAAAAATAAAAGACTCAAATAAGCCCAACTAAAAAAAGTTGGGTCACGATTGCAAGGCCTATCAATGTATATATATTTGATTACCTTTTCATCAGATAACAAGTATTTTTCCAATGCAATAATTATATAAGTTGTCACGTCATTTACCATGCTATCAAGACCAAATATGTCGTGTTATCAATTTATAAGTTATAATATAATATGTCACATTGGAAGAAAATAAAACTTTGATATACATACAATAAAATTTTTAACATAAACAAAATACACAGTAATAAATCCACACAAACTCAAAATATTTAAACACTTGTCCATTTTAAAAAACATGATAATTTAAAAGTTGAAAAATGATATATCATCCTAAAAATCAGGGTAATAATTCTCCTATTATGTTGATTATATAATAAATATAATTCATTAATTTTCTCTTCTAATTTAACCAAATGTGTCATAATTAAGTTGTTAAAAAGATTATTAGGCTGAATTTTTAAAAAGATATATTATATTTCATAAAAGTTTAATATTATTTGCAGGGGAGAAAAGTTTTCATTGGTGAAAGAACCCATCCGGGTCGGGTGTTGATACAACCGGAAACAGCCGGTGAAGGTGAACCCCACAGGTTGAAATAATTGCAACACCAGTCTTGGCTCTGTTCCCCCAACACCCCACCCCACCCCCCTTTCTCCTACCAAACTAAAACTTTTGTAAACTCCACACATTTTCAAACAAATTTTATAAAAAGAAAAAAAATACACTATCAAAATTATAAAAAAGGTAGTAATAAATAAATATAAATAATTATAATACTAATTTTCTGAGTATAGGTAGCAAGTATATTTGCTCAAATTTCATGTACACCTACTAGATTTTATAATTTTTCTAGGGTTTTCACCCTACAATGTCGTCTTCAGAAGCTTCTAATATAACTCATACTAACAGAAATGACGGAATTCATCACTCCGTAACTGCTCCCGAAAATTCCGGTGAAGGTATTCGTGGTACTCTGTTTAACTTAATTTATTTTATTATAATATATATTAATAAATAAATAAGATAAAATTATATGTTGCATTTTTTCTGTTAGTTTTTGATTTGATGTTGTAGATATACATGTATATATATTATTTTATTTTATTTTATTATATATCAGGATAAGTAGTATGTTTAATGACGTAGGAGTAATCGATTTGTTACGGTGTTTGCAGTTAATGCGGAATTAGCTATTTACAGAGAGCTATGGCGAGCTTGTGCTGGTCCGCTAGTTACCGTCCCTCGCGAAAACCAACTAGTGTTTTACTTTCCTCAAGGACATATTGAACAGGTTCACATTATATTTTACCTAATATATATATATACATACTAGCATTCACTCGCGTACGCAGTAACGTCAAACACCTCGTGTATATATAATGTTATTTTTGAAGAGTTCGAGTTAATATGAGTTATATTTGTTTTGTATTATATGTTTTGTTGATTGTTTAAATTAGGGTTTTGAGAAGGTTAATGTTGATGAGTGTTTGTGTGTGTGTGTGTGTGTCTAATTTGGATAGATTTTTGTGGATCGTTTGTTTATTAGGTTGAGGCTTCCACGAATCAGGCAGCAGATGAACATATGCCTGTATATGACCTTCCTTCTAAGATTCTTTGCCGTGTTGTTTCTGTCCAATTGAAGGTAAAACTAGAGATAATACCTTTTTAGAGTTTGGTGTTGGTTGGGTTAGTCGGTTTCTTTAATGATTGGGGGTGTGTTTATGTTTGTAGGCGGAGCTGGACACAGATGAGGTGTTTGCACAGATTACTTTGATTCCTGAACCGAATGTGAGTTTATTGGATATTCGATTAGCTCGGTTCATGTATACCTAACTACCATACAGCAAGTTGATTTTCTTACACAATTTTTGTATGATAATAGCAAAATGAAAAGGCGGTTAAGATGGAAGAGGCGTTGCCTCCTCAACAGGAATTCAATGTTCATTCTTTTTGCAAGACACTGACTGCCTCAGATACGAGCACCCATGGTGGTTTTTCTGTCTTGAGACGTCATGCTGAAGAATGTCTTCCACAGCTGGTTAGGAGCTTACATTGATTCATTGACAGTTTTTTTTGGATTCAATTAATTGTATTATGGTACTTAGGGTCACATGGTGCTTTCTTTTCGGCAGGATATGTCAATGCAACCCCCCGCACAGGAGTTGGTAGCCAAGGATTTACATGGAAATGAATGGCACTTTAAGCATGTATTCCGGGGTAAGCACTAAAATGTTAGTTGTAAAGTTTTTGTTTCTTTTATTACCTTTTTTTTTAAAGTATATACGGATAAATTACTAAATTAGGCTGAATTAAACAAGGCAAATTTAATTTTTTTTATTGTTCTCTGCATTGTCTATTATGGATAAATAGCAAAGTTGGGCCCTTGGATTTCACATAAATATGAAAGGTAGATAGAATCCTGGCTGAAAGAGTGAAAGTGAGTGGAATTGCAAAGGATGGATAAAGCTGCATTGAAGTTTTTTATGTGTTTGTGCACCTGGGACTGCCATATATTGTCATTTGCTAATGTGCATACATTCTGTCTTGGTTTAACATCTTGTTTCTTAAAATGAGCCCAACTGTATAACTTATTAACTTGCCAACCAAAAGTGTTTGTGGACTGATAACTCTACCGTTCACCACTTAGTTTACTCAGAGTTTGTAAATGTCAGGTCAACCGCGAAGGCATCTGCTTCAAAGTGGCTGGAGTGTTTTTGTTAGTTCCAAAAGACTTGTTGCTGGTGATGCCTTCATATTCTTAAGGTAACAACACTTTTGATCATTCCCTCATATGTTAACTCATTTTTCCCTGTCTGTTATTTAAAGCTGATTAGTAAATGTGCTGCACATGCAGAGGTGAGAACGGGGAACTACGTGTGGGAGTAAGGCGTGCTATGAGACAGCAAGCGCGCTTGCCATCTTCTGTAATATCCAGCCACAGCATGCAACTTGGTGTCCTTGCAACAGCCTGGCATGCCATTCAGACAGGGACATTTTTCTCAGTCTACTACAAGCCTAGGTATGTTGTCATTACAATAGACCTTGGTGAAACTTGTTTTGAATGTTGATAGATTTCAACCGGTACCCATGATATTTTTTTTCTGTTTATTCTTTAGGGAAACTGCATATCTAAGTGGAAAATTTTTAGTCGGTTAAATTGTTATTTGTTAAAATAGTTTTTCTCCATTTTTACATTTTAATTTGCTATAGGACTAGTCCTGCTGAGTTCATTGTTCCGTTTGATCAATACATGGAGTCTATCAAGAATAACTATTCCATAGGAATGAGATTCAAGATGAGGTTTGAAGGTGAAGAAGCTCAAGAACAAAGGTATAGTTAGTACTTAGTACATTTTAGCTGAAGATGGTTGGTTTTCCTCTTTACATGCCTTGAATTAATTTTCCATCTTAATTGACGTTTGAGTTAGAATATGATAGTTAATATGCTCTTGCAGATTTGCTGGAACCATCATTGGGATGGAAGAGTCTGATCCAAAAAGGTGGCCTGAATCTCAGTGGAGAAATCTAAAGGTAGCATGAAACTCTGCTTTCACTATCTGTGGTTTGCCAATTGCCCTAAAGCATAGAGAAGGCTTAATGTGTGGGTTGGTGTAACGAGTGAAATGGGTTTGTAGTGAAACAAATAAATCTTTAGTATGGGTGGAAACGGCCTGGGACAGGTTGGGTTGACCCCCTAACATTTGTATGTCTGTTAAAAACATTTAATATAAAGAATTAAATGCACTGGTTATGATTGCTATGATAATCTGAATTTATTAAAGTAAACCATTTAGGAGGCTGTTTACATTAAGAGACTTTGGGCAACTCTTAACCTGTCTGACCCATTTGACCAGTTTGACCCATTTCAGATAAGAATCAACAAAGTCAAACAAGTGAAAAACTCATAAGTAAGTGGGATAAAAGTGCCACCTCTACTAAAATATATTATGTTTTGTAGGTACGATGGGATGAATCTTCGACCATACCTCGTCAAGAGAGAGTTTCACCTTGGCAAATAGAACCAGCTCTGATGGCTCCTGCTATGAAACCACTTCCAGTGCATGGACCAAAAAGGCGACGGCCAAACGTGTTGCCTTCATCTCCCGATTCCTTAATTTTTACAGAAGGTACGTAATGTAAAGACAATTTAATGCTGTAGTTTTTATGGCATTCTAGTCTTTTGACGTGGGACATGTTTAATATCAATTTTGTTTCTTAACATGCTTACTTGTTATTATAGGTTCATCCAAGGTACCTGTAGTAGACCCTTTACCAGCAAGTGATTTTTCAAGGGTGTTGCAAGTTCAAGAATCATTTATAGATGACGAAAGAGTTGGTGCTGTTTCCGTTTCACAACATTATGAACTGGAGAAACCTTTGCAATATAAAAGGGTTGCTGACTCCTCATTCACAGATCTATTATCAAGTTTTGGTTCTGACAACAGTTCAACTACCGAGTTGCCTACACCATCTGGTGATCAAACTCAAGGAGAGTTCAACTTGCATTCATATCCATCCAGTCTTTCACTCAATTTATCTAGCATGTATGATGTGCAAGAAGGTGGTGATACTCCATACCATACAAGAGATATCAGGTATGCTCTTCCTAATCAAAGGGCCAGTGAGCAGCAAGTTGGGAAGCAGGTGATGCCGATGCCAAAGTCTCTACTGTTTCAACAGGCAGAGGTCATGGGACACAAAGATGGAAACTGCAAATTATTTGGTAAAACGATTGTGTCACATGCGCCAGATGGTCGGGCAAAACTCCAAGGTGCTTCAACAAGGAGTTGTACTAAGGTATTGATTTCATATATCGTTGTCTGTTCTTGTTGGTTATCATAATCTTATTGGTTTTTTTCATTCACAAGTTGCATTAATTTCAGGTCCACAAGCAGGGGATTGCTCTTGGGAGATCGCTGGATCTTACCAAGTTTAAAAACTATGATGAGTTGGTTGCTGAATTGGATGAGCTATTTGAATTCCATGGTGAACTGAAGAATCGCAACAAGAATTGGCTAATTGTATATACAGATGTTGAAGGTGACATGATGCTTGTTGGAGATGATCCATGGCAGTAAGAACCTATCTATTGTGGATTGTTTTATTTCTTTAGTTTTTATTATCAAAAAGGTTAATATTATGGTAATTGTTAGGGAATTCTGTGGCATGGTTTGCAAAATCTTCATTTATACCAGAGAGAAAGTTCAAAGAATGAATTGTGGGGATCTAAGTTCAAGGGGTGAGGAAGGTTCATCAGTTGCAGAAGGCATGGATATCTAGGTAACTATTTCCCACTATTATGCATGTATGTGTGTGAAGACATACATCTTGGCTCTTGCATGCATCTATACACTAGAGCTTGCAAAATGGCTGGGTTGGGTAATGGGTCAAATGGACATTCCATGCATGATATACACTTTGGGCGACTTTTGAGCCTTTTGACCTGTTCTATATCCAATTGACCTGTTTACTTTTAAGCTTTCTTCTTTGTCACTGTACGAATTTGCCTTGTTAGTAAGTGGTAAAACATAATTCGAATTCATTCATTCATATCTATCCATTCCTCATGAGTTGTGAATTCAATTCACAGGAAAGTGGAGGTCACATTTGTAACTAATTTTGGTTCAGAAACAACTAGAATTAACACATGTTTCTTGTTTATTACAGGTTAAACTTTTAGACAAGTAGCAAGATTTAGATTGGGTAGCATATATCAGTTGAAGTAATTATTAGGGTCACCTCGAGATGCTTCCAACTTCCCATGAGCAAATCTTTTTTGAAATTGATGCAACTCGTGATAGTATGGCATTGTCAGTTGTGTGCAGTTGTAGCTATATAGAAATATCATGTGGCTCTTTTGTATTAGTATCAATATGAGCAGCATATGCGCGCTAAAGTCCGTCCTTATTGTACATTCCTTTTCCCTTGTCCAGGGCTTGTATGTAAGCATGAATCTGTTAGTGTCACCTCAAGATGCTTCCAACTTCCCATGTGCTTCTCATCGACTGTGTGACTTTTACCGTGTCTTGCCACTAAGCTAACTGTAATGATAAGAATATGGGTTGTCCAATTATGCGATTCACTGTTTAAACATTTTCAATATTTCTATAAAGGAAAATATCGACACACTTATGAGAAATGAACCCATAACCTTTTGGTTGGTTGTAAATTTAATAACTGCCATGCCATTTCAATTATTGTAATATGATTTTTAAATGTCTAATGGTTTGTATGCACCTTCGATTTCCCTTACATGATATACTTGTATATTCATAGGGTGGTTTTGTTCTAAAAGACTTCTGATGGCCTTAGTAAAAATCTGTTGTTCAGTTATTGGTTCCATTGGGGAGAAACAAGGAAAACTTGTAACATTTTTGAACGTTTGTTAATGCACATACTTTTCAGCCTCAAGCTTTTGTCATTTTTGTATATCCGGAATAGGGGTGATAACGAACCGAGTTGAGTCGAGTTTCAGGAATTTTAGGCTTGTTCGTTTATTTATTACTTGGATCGAGCTTGAGCTCCAGTGGCGGATCTAAGATTTCAACTCACGTAAGTCCTTGACTTTGACTTGACGACCTAGTTGAGGCAGGGGAAAAATGAAATGGGTTGGAGCGACTTATCGGGTCACAAATGCAAACATATAAACATGAATTCGATACAGGGGCAATTTACTAATAATGAATATATTACCAATACTATTATAAAAACAAAACTACATAATGATAGTAGCATATGTAGAAGATATACCTTTGAATTAGATTCTCCTTTCTTTTGAAAACTAGATTTTTGACCCGTGTATATACACGGACAGACACAAAAACATTACATTTTAAAAACATTATAAAAATTGATAGTTCGTTTATGAACTTCATATGAATTAGATGAGTCCCATTACATGTTAAATGACTAAATGTTAAAGTGTTATATATTTAAAGGTTTTCAGACATTGTTATATAATTATTTATTTAACTTACTAATTAAACTTATTATATTTTAATCTCGTATATATAAATATATGGTATGTTAAAATAACTATATTAAATGTCTTAAAATAGTTTGTACATAATGATATTTCAGATTTCTAACTCATTGAAAATGTAAGTTAACATATAGTTTTAATATTTTATGAAAAAAAAGAGTTCTTAATAATATGTTGAAAATTTTATAATTAATTAAATAGTGAAAAATTAAAATTTTTATTTCAAAATGAAGGATAAAAAGTGTAATAATTATATTTAAATTAAGTATTTAGTAAGATTTTTCTTTTTATGAAAGGATAAAAAGTGTAAATTAGTGATGAAAGACAAAAAAGTATAAATTAGTGTGAGTTTTTCTATAATTATTATTATATTAATTGTTTTGGATAGCTTTTGTGAAATAATTAACTATTAGATATATATATATATATATATATATAACTTTATTGGAAATTTTAATTGTAAATTTAATCGATATCAATTATGAAATAAGCAAAGTTATTAGAGGAATAGAAATATGTGATTAGTTGATAAGTGGTTAGATTAGTTGTCTTTTAATATAAGTTAACATATAATTTTAATATATTATGAAAAAAAGAGTTATTAATAATATTTGAAAATTTTGTAATTAATTAAATGGTGGAATTTTTTTTTCTTTTCAAATTGAAGGATAGAAAGTGCAATGATTATATTTAAATTAAGTATTTAGTAAGATTTTTTATTTATTTATGAAAAGCTAAAAATTATAAATTAATGATGGAAAACAAAAAAATTTAAATTAGTGAGAATTTTTCTATAATAATTATTATATTAATATTTAATAGTTTTGTATAGCTCTTGTGAAATAATTAACTATTAGATATATATCAATTATGATATAAGCAAAAGTTAATTTAAAGGAATGGAGATATGTGATTGGTTAATAAATGGTTACTGGTTAGATCAATTGTCTTTTAGTATATATAAATATACCTTAATATTTTAATTAAAATAGCCAAATAGGTACATGATTTAAAAGACTTACCAACAATAATAGTTATCACTAGCAATATATAAATACAAAATCATAATCGACGGGTTTAAACAAAAATATATAAGTATTTATAGATTTTTTGCATACAATTCATAAACAAAAATATAATATAATAAATGATAAAAAAAAAAGGACAAAGAAAAAAATGAAGATTACAAAAGGTAATGTATGGTTTAAGGATAATGATAAATCCTTCTGAAATGTCCTCCTACATATCCTCTTAACTACCAAATGAAATGATTACACACATATTATGATGAAAAAGAATTAGTGGATTAGATATTATTAATTAGATATGTGGAATGCTAGATCTATAAACTAATTACAAACATATGTGGCGTGTGATGTGGACCAATTAAC
>JAOEHQ010047956.1:0-10487 GCA_025447715.1 Asclepias incarnata | reverse complement strand
GGGAAGAGCAGTCACCAGTTGGCTCCCCACCTAGCAGGTACCGAAGGCTCGGAATGGTGTTCTACCCGGTCACCGGTCGGTCACCACTCCCCTCCCCACCGTATACCGTCCACCCTAACAAACAACTATAACGGCTCCTAACAGATTTACAAAATACTACACAATTGGTCCCTCAACTACTACACTTATTCAATTCCTATCTAAACTCTAATTGTTTCTCAATTGCATAGTTTCACCACACCATTGCTTAAGACTCGTGGTTGAGGGTTCGTGGTGTCAACAATAAACCATTTTTCTCTCTCTTTTAAACGGTCATATCGATGTTGCCTCTGCACTTGAGTATCTTCATAACTAGTGTTTACCAAACTGTTGTTCATGGAGACGTAGCAATATTCTACTGGATAATGATATGGCGGCCCATGTTGGAGACTTCCTTTTGGTTAAATTTCTTGTAACAAATTCGAACCAAAACAGCTCAATGGGGGTTATTGGAACAATTGGATATGCACATCCTGAATATACACGGCCTGGTAAACTTAATTGATTCTCGTAAGCAAAGTTTTACCTCACATATTTCCATTTTATGAAGTCATTCCTTATATGAAAAGTACCGAAGCAAATGCACAAAAAATGAAAGAATGTTTAATTTCAACTTTCAATATTGAAGCTATGATTCCCCATCATAACGGATGAATATCAACAATGTTGTCCATGAGTTGCTGCATATTCGGGATGCTCTCCAAAATCTTGAGGTAAGAGGTTCTCTCCTTCAACTTATTATGTAAGAAAAAACATGAGAAAGAGTAAGGTGGGTTGATTTACTCCATGTATGCAGTAAGGAGTGGCATGTGCTATGGTGAAATAATACATGTTACTTTGTTATTTGTTAACAAATGTTGTTTAACTCTGGTAACGTGACTATGCATGTTTTGTGCTAGAATAGATTTTTTGTTTTTGTTTTGAACAGCATAAATTTATTTACAAGTCGGCAAGGCGTCGAATAATTACATCAAATAGTTCGGGCTGTTAAGCCAATAATGCCACAAGAAACTACCTTTGCTACATCTATTCGATATCCAAAAAAAAGGACATGACAATAATAGATTGAAAAATTTCACTCGGAGTACTGCTACCCGAGTTGAACATGGCATCATTCCTATGTTTCCATAACCACCACCACCATACAAACATTGTTGCTTCCAAAATCCGACGATACATGTTTGTGACCCCAAGCGAACCAATCCAATTCATGATATCTCTGATGGTGTTCCTGCCGGTATATCCACCCGAATCCATGTAGATATAAGCATCCTTAACTCATGAAGTAACGGAACCATTACTGTGAAGTGGTCACCAAGGACGATCACAAATTCACAATGTCCGTTAGATGTTTTGGAGACTCAGTAGGGCATTGCCATTCTAATTTCACGAATGAAATCAAACTCTTTTCATTGACTTCTCATGTAGAAGACTTGTATCCGTAATCTAAACCATTGGTCAATGTAGTCCTAGAACCCGTATCTACGCTTAGGCCTTCTCCGAACATAGAATCAACAGGTTTTCCCCTCTCAATATCTTGTACAACTGGATTCATAGGTAAAGTTTGATGTTTTATATCTGAAGTTTCTATAAAACAATAATTACTTTGTAACTTTTTTTTTTTGTGTGTGTGGCTAAATTAACATTTATTAGTATTACTATAATTACCGATATAGTTGACACATTTTGTAACAAACGTATATCAAATTCGACTTTTTATAGAGTCATTGCTTATACATTTTCTTTTTCTTCAATCGTGATCTTCACGATTAGAAGTTGATATGTGTCGTAATCTCCTTCTTAGATATATATTAATAACCTATTTCTTACACAAATGAATCATTTTTCAAATTAAAGATCACACACCTCTTTTCCCACCCAATAAACATGTAACAAAATCATGTTACGTAGTCTCGAGCACCCCCACCACCAGTAGCCACTGCAAACCATCGTCACGGCCACTATCCATTGCTGCTGGAAACTATGAACTTTCTTCTTTTCATTATGCAAAAACATCAAGATATATCCAAAACTATCTACCGCCACTACATCGGACGACCATTTACACTATGTTGGTATACTACTACTGCTACTACTACTACATCGGACGACCACTTAGTCACTTACACTATGTTGGTATACTACTGCCGCTGCTGCTGCTACTAAAACTGCTGCCCCTATCCCTACCACTATCCCTACCACTACCACAAGAAACCAAAACGTCAAAAGTCGGTTGGACATTTCATCGAACACCTTACGTGCATACATATACTAGCATTTACTACAAACCAAACAACTAGCAAATTGTGCAGTAACCTCACAGACTATTTATAAAATGATTATCCAACACAGTATTCAGGCTAAAAGCATTCAAAATCCAAAGTACAAAAATTCTTCAACAAACAAAATTGAAAAGAAAAAGAAAGAAAGAAAGAAGAAATGTGGTAGTTAAGTATGTTTATCTAAGGTAGAAGAATCAAAGATCTTGTCATCATCAGTAATAATGGAATCAGTTGTTGTTTGTTGATTATTATCAGCAGAAGAAGAAGAAGAAGATGATGATTCAGATTGTTGTTGGGCATCGAGGATCTTGTTCATGTCTCTAATTCTACTTGTAGCAACATTTGCAACTAGCACTGTTAAACACACACACACACACATATATATATACACAGAATTAGATATAATAAGATGGATGGGGGGTTGAAATATAAGAAAGGATAGATGGGGTTTACCGGCGGCGGTGCCGATGGTCCAAACCCATAGGATCTTCACTCCCGGGCTCTTGTCTTTCCACATTCTATTATTCTATTCCTTTTTTTAGTTATGTTTTTGTTCTTGGATAGTGAGATGTGCTTTGTTTTTGGGGTGTTTGGATTTTTGCTTACTCTTAAAAAATAATTTTAAAAAAAAATCCAACCTTGTGTCACGTATTTTTTTTATTGATTCAAATATTTATCAAACTTTTAAAATTTTATAACATATAACATCGTATATTTTTATCCATCAATATAACCATCAAATATTCAAATAAAGTTTAAAATGACCATGAATTTTATATCATTGTTTAGATATGGTCATAAAGATGTTTAATTTTTTATGATCATATATGAACAATTTAGATAAAGTTGATAACCATTTTTTAGCAAAATTTAAAAAGTTTGATGGTAATAAACAAGTATGATGTGTACAAATTTTGAAAGTTTTATAAATATCTTGATCAATAAAAAAATACCTGATGCGACTGTGTACATCCTTAAAAGTACGTTAACATTTTAGGACTTAAACTCTAAAAAAAAGAATTAATATGTTTGTCTTTGTATATTAAAAGAAAAAGAAAAAAGAAAAAGCAAGTTTAATAAAGTATTGAGTCTTTACTTTTTCTAGATGCACTTTAAGATACTGCTAATTAACAATCTTGATTTTAACCAGGGTCTGTTTAAGATTTTGATTCTGATGACAAGATCTTGATCCAATCCGACCATGTTTGTCTTGGTGTTGAGAATGAATAAACGACGAATGGGCTAATTTTGTTTTGAAAAAAAGGGCATGTATAAGTATATTTAATCAATTATTCGTTAACAATTCAATATAAATCTAGATCACTAACACCAGATTTAGCAACTTAAATTCCCGATACTTGGTGTTGCATTATTATTATTTTTTTTATGTTTAATTTATGAAATTTTCATGATTTGTTGGTAGTATGATTTAGCAGCTTAAATTCCCAATACGGATCGTCCCTGTGATTTAGCAACTTAAATTCCCAATACTCGATGTTGCATTATTTATACGGACTATCGGTGAAGCCATTTGCAAACAGGAGGACCAACGGGGCAATTTTTAAAATTTAGGGACGATTAATGAAATTTGGACAAACCACATGGACAATCCGTGTAATTTACTCTACTATTTTATAACTAATCTAGATATATTTTTTTTTTCTTCCCAAATAGGTACATGCAACAAATCACCTTATATTTCTTATTAATAATAAGCTATGTGCGACAACCGTTGTTAAAAATGGTAACACGACCAACATAAAAGATTTATACCCGCCGCATTAGTGCAGACACCGTGCCAGTCATATTAAAACGAGAGAATTGCCTAAATATATCTCGTCAAATAGTGAACTCCAAAAGGTAAGTTGCCAGGCAGCCACAACTACTATAATATTTCAAATACAAAGCAGTTCTATATTATGTTCAAATCTTAACATCTATAGAACCAACCTTTTTTCACTTTGATTCCAGTTTTTTGAAAGAATCTTCAACTTCGTATGTCATACTCCGCTCCAAAAGATCATAAATTTCAGTATAGTCTCAGTTGGATGCATGCACCATGAACGCTAGTTCTTCAAGGATCCAACACGTATTTTTCTCAAAGACAACAGAACTTGACTTCACGTTCCTGCATAGGTATCTTCTTGCCAAAATATAGCTAATTTATAACCAACCTATGTAACAAACGATGCAACAGGGTGGCCTTCAAGTTTTGCTCTCTTCATAACCTCCCCTGCCCAATTACAATACCAATTACATGTTAGAGATTCATAACCAAAAGATGACATAAAGATGCAGCCATTTAGTTACTAAAAGATAAGACCCAAAGAAGAAAAGAAACAAATATTGTTAATGTCTTCCAAAAAAGTACTACATTTGTTCTAGGCCACATAAGGATATCATAACCACCTTTATATCTCAATGATTGTTCTTTATTCGATCAAGAAAAGTTTAACAAACAAATAATACACCAGGATTTTAGATTAGTGATATAAGAAGTCCTAAAGATTTATATATTTCATGATACTATAATTTCGTTCAACACCAACGATTCATACATGTCACATATAATAAATCTATATTTTACCTGAATTACTGTGGTTACACTTCCAGGGCCCTCCTGGTTTAAGAAACAACTTTTTCATGAGCAAGAAAGTCTAAATGCATCATAAAAGAAGTCTATATTAACAATCAGAAATTTACACACCTCAAATTGTTTCTCTACCCATGTTACCTCCTTCCATGTTTTGGAACCCAATGAGTTCCATGAATTTGGAGCTCGAATTGTTTCCACATGCTGCAAAAGCCTCAACCCATCTACAGAAAAGGTATTTATTTATTTATAAGTCATGCTCCGGCTTACTTTATGAGAATAAAATTTCATGAGCAGATGTGCCAGAATGGGCGGTTTAGGTAACATGCCAAAATGTTTGATATTTAGTCAGGTCAAAACTTGCTAGGTTGACCCGAAACACTTTTTGCCCCCAAGTTAGAAAAAACTAGTGTGTCAACTATGATTACAAAAATATTTTATTCTATAAAAAAGTAATTATAAGATAAAATAAATTAGGAGATTTTATGCATTATGATTACATTTTAGACCACATCCCATTTGACCCGTTTCCCTGAAAATTAATGTATTTCATTTTTATACCTACGCATTAGAGATAAACCATAACCTAAACAAACCCATTAATAAGTAAATGGGTTCAAATTACCACCTCTAAAGTAAAACTGTAAAAGGCATACTTGTAACAAATGCTTCTTCCCACAAGTGACGCTTTGACCATGATGGAGCCGCTTCTCGTACTGGGATTCCAATTTCCAAACATACCCTACACAACAAGAGATCATATGCATACATCCCGTAAACTAGATACATATTATATCCTCAAGTTATTATTATATTATTACGTGGTAAAAGTACAACTATTTTATGCACGTTAATGACAGCCCTAAGGGCTGTCATTAGCAAAACCCTAAATTTAATGAATAAATAGAAAAAATATTATAAATTTTAATTAAAGAGTTTGTATGATAATAAAGTGCACCTTACCCCATGCGGCAAATACTTGCTTATGAAAAAGTTACCAACACATTTAAGTATTAAAATAGAAAGTATTTAACGTGTGAATAGTCAAAAAGAAGATGCATCATAATACAATACACTATACCATACGGGAAGAACCACAGTTATGAACAGTGAAAAAAAGTTTCCTACTAATCTAAGGAATAAAATAAAAAATTTAAACGTATGTTGTATCTTATTTGTAGTCAATAATAAACATCAAGTATAATATAAGCAATGTTTAAGAAAAAAATAAAGCCAATACAGCCTATCATTACGGTAGAAATTATGGTTACGAAAAAGCTATGAATATAAATAAAATAAATTTAAAGTTCAAGAGATGAAAACGAAAAATATAATTAAAGAGGTTGTATGAGAATAGGAATGGAATGGAATGGGATGAAATGGAAAGGAAAATATTAAGGGAGTGGTGGAAGAAAAAAGTTGATTTTTTATTTTTTGAACGGCCAACAAAAATAATTTATATTACATACTAGCGAGGGGTCAGACAAAGGTACAAGCAAACAAACTGTAGAGACAACCAGGTACAAAACGTCCCAACTAAATCATACACCCATACAAGAAATATCAAAATGACACCAATTTTTTTACAAATAAAAAGGTCATACAAGATTAGATCAACTTAAGTGACTAAATAGTTTGAGAGATATACCTCATTACCATGAATAAATTAAGTATAATGCTAAAAAACATTGAACGTTTGTTCTATAAACAAAGGGAAAATAAAAAACTTATTTCAAGTCTAAAAGTAGAAAAGAACTTACTCAATGACTACTTGGCGTACTACTCCTGGAAGAACACCATCACTTATTGGAGCCGTCTGTAGTTCAAGGGAATGACCAGATTTACTTATTAACAGTTTTCTCTCTGCAGATCCTATGTCTTCTTCTATATTATCCTGTAAACATGTCACATAGCGAGGAGATAGTTCAGATCAAAGTTACACAAACTTACGGTAGCTGAAGTCTAGATTACAATTTACAGCTATAGATGACCTTTCGACCCAAAACTACAAATCGGTTGATTTGACTCATTCGAGACATTGTAAATTGTTTTATGAAAAAAAAAAAAGTTGGATTACTTTTGTATAATTTTATAATCATGTTCTACAAATTAATAACTTTTGAAACTCAACCCGACATGACATGTTTTGACCCTAACAAACAAAAGCTAGCATACTATTGTGATATCTGAAGCATTTCAAATTTTCAATAATGCCCAATGGATCGTTGGCTCACTGTATCATACACATTTCATTGCACCACCTCAGCATAGATGTTAAATTATACTTATCTTATGGAATGTCAGTCCTAATCTAAGTGCACAAAGAGTTCAATAATCTGCAACCAGCATACAGAAAATACTGTATGTGGTTCCACTACCAGGGCATGCATGAAATGACAATAATTACCACAAAATAACAGTAAATCAACCAACAGAGTTGATTATTGCAAGCATTACCAGTAGAGGTTGTAAGATGGAAAGGTCAGGCAGTTTCACTAATGTTTTGAAAGGAGGTTCAAGTAAGGTGGATTTATTTTTTATCCCTTTTTAAACATTATACATAATCAATGTATAAAATATGATATAAAAGATAGGGAGTACTATCTAACAGTAATATCTAGTTTGTTTAAACAAACCAAGTTTAGAGATTGAGAACATTTGAATAACATTTTGGTGACTTTTAGCCCATTTAACCCATTATTCCGTTAGAGATGAAAGCTAATCCACACTGATTCAGTTTCAAGTAAATGAGTTGGCATTGCCTCCCCTTTTAACAGCATACCTTATGACAGACAACGAAAAAATTAGTCAAACAACCCTCAAGAATCTGATCTCCATCATTTGATAGCAATAACTCAGTAGCTGATGGAGGCCTCAACATCTCCAAAGGTTTCCTTATCCTGCTTAGTAATCATATTTTCAGATTCTCCGCATCCTGGAAAGTAATGCATAAACTATGCATGAATCTTACTAGCAGAGGTGGCAAAATAGGGATCGGGCAGGTTGTGTAACCAGGAAACTACGTCATGGGTCAAAACGTTTGGGTGACTACTTTTCGTCTACTCCAATTAGTTTATAAATAATAACTAACTTATTAAATATGATCACAGAAATTCTTTTATTACAATAAAATCTACTTTCGTGGTTAAAAAGATTTAGAAGGTTTAAGATAAGGAAAACACTTTGGATGACTTTTGACCCGTTTTCTTACAATCTATTTTACTTTTCTCCAGATAGAGCATATAGCCCCAATTGACCCATTAAGAAGCAAATGGGTAGAAATTGCCACTTCTACTTTCTAGCATATATTACCTAACCCAATCCGAGTACTTGGCATTTGCAACATCCCTCCGATTGCCCACAACAGCCAGACGGGCACCATTTGTCTGAGCTCCAAATGCGATAGGAGCATATGAACTAATATGTAGACGAATATCAAAAACCCTATGGATATTTTCTTTACCTACGTTATCGGAAATCAAATTCTCCAAGTTTCCACTAACAAGAGCAGTGACTGCCACTTCTGTTTCACTTTTCCTCTCTTTTAGCGCATACGGTATTGCTTTTTTCATCGAGTCATTAACAAAAGATGGAATCATGGATTCCCATTCCATAATTTGCATTTGTTGCAGGGATTCTGATGACAAACTGATTCCTGGCTGGAATAGAAGTTTTGGACAGGCATAAAAAAGAATCCTTGCAGAACTAGCCAGCCTGCGCAAATGGCGTTCCCAAAACAACAATGCTAAGCCATTGTTATGAGTTCTAAAGGTAGTGTAAGCACCTGAAATGTGTACCATGAAACCATTACTTATAGAGGTGCGGTGGTTTTAACCCATTTACTTGGTAATGAGCTGATTTAGATTTTGTTTTTATCTCAGACGGGTCTCCGAAAATCCATTATAGTGCATACAACCTCCTATAGTCGGATAGTCCTATATCATTTCATCACAGATTTAGATTATACTGTAGCATGATGTTTCTATAATAATAAGTAAAGCATTAATATATATTGCTATTATATAAAGAGTGATGATACATAGGGCTAATTTGGAGGGCGTTTGAGGTTGCAGATTAAAAGTGCTAATTGTGTTTGAATTTTGATATAAGCACCTCTGGATGTGCTTTATAAAAAAAACCATTTTTTGTTCTCAAAATAAGCTAAAACACACAAGTTGGTTTATATGCATCCAAACACTTATAAGTACCTTTTAGCTTTCAAAAATCACATTACGCCCAAAACACTTGTACATATGCAATCCCAATCTCCCACATGGTACGTCAAAAAACAAGGTTAGAAAAATATGATGCTGACACATAGCAAAATCAACTGTGAACATTTAAAGAAAGAAAACGCATAAGTCAATTAACCTTTACTTTTGCCACATGTTAGCATCGGATTTTTAGGCTTGTGTTTAGACCCATCAAATTAGTCCTACGTATCATTTTTCTTATATTCATATAAAACATCTATCTTGTGGGCTTAACTATAAGTTGATCTAAATCTAACCAGGGTATCCCTTTACGCAAAAAAAAAACTATAAGTTGATCTAATCTCACTCTTTTATACCGTATCCTTCTGACAAAAACACTGTTCCTTTTTCCAACCTGTATATCCAACACAACCCAAAGATAGCACATACTACACACCTATAAAAATACACACTCCGCACTTTAGTCCCCTCTTTCATTCCCCAGCCACATTATGTAGTTTCAAAACTAGTAATGTATAAAGGAGTTTGCTATTCATAGCCCATAGGGCTACAGATAAGGCGCAATAAAGTGTTGTACATGACGGTTGAAAATTACTTTTTAGGGGAGGTTATTTTTGTGTGTTAGTTAAACTACAGACAAAAAAAATGTTGGAAAAGAAAGGAAAAAAAAAAAAGTGTTTGCGGGTCAACCAACCTGACAATTATATTATTCTGATTTCCAAATAATCACTTTAAAAACACACCCAAATACCAAGTAATTAAATTTGCAAATACTACAAATATCCAAATGGCAGCACTAAGTTGAAATGAAAATCAGCAAATTAGCAGATATAATTAATAGAATAATATAATATAAGTATAAATAGCAAGAAGGAATGGGGGTAACAAACCAGGGTGAGATTCAAGCAATGTTGTGACTGGGGGGGTAGGGGCAGGTGAAACGACACCGTTTACAAACAAAAACATCGGACCAGACATCATGCCCAACCAAGATTCATGCCAGAATCATGGTGTTTGTTAGTTTGTATGGGCCTTTTTGTTTCTTTTGGGGTTTTTTTTTAGATTGTAGTAATATTTTCTCAAGACTGTGTTCTCCAGTTTTTTTTTTAAAGGAAGAGAAAGGAGATGTTGGCCCTTCCTTCCTTTGCCGGAAAATTTTTGGAGCCAAATATAAAGGGAAAACCTCCATTTTCCTTCATCTCCTTTCTTTCCTTTTGAAAAAAATACTTAAGAACCTAATTATTTTGATTTTTCTTTCATCTTCTTTCTCTTCAACCCTAAATTGAACTCAAGAATGCACCAAAGATTGGAGAGCTCGTGATTCGGAATCGGATCGGCGGGGGGGGGGGGGGGGGGGGG
>JAOEHQ010047955.1:0-10487 GCA_025447715.1 Asclepias incarnata | reverse complement strand
GTGGCGGGGGAAGAAGGCAGGTGGTGGTGGTGGGGAAGAACAACTTAAAAAAAAAAAAAAAAAACTTCGCACGTTTCGCACGATAAGAAACTTCGTGCCATAACCTTCCCCTATAAGGGTATATATATATATATATATATAAGGGTAAAGGAGGACATCCTATCTCCGGAATCACATTGGATCCCATCATTCCACCCCGTAAGGGTTATGATGCTGGTAAAGTTCGAAGTTTGCAGAAGCACTAATATGCAACTTAAATATTACTAACATACAGTGTCGATAGGAAAACATACAACTTAACTATTTCTTTTTCTATCGACACTGTATATCAGTGTTAACTAACATACATGTCTTAGTGTATTTTAGTAATAGTTAAGAAGTACTAACATACAACTTAATTATCACTGACATACATCTTAGTTGAAGATGTATATCAGTGATAGTTAAGCTATATGTTAGTTCTTCCATCTATGGCGGAGCAATGGTAGCTAAGGGAGGAGCCTGTCAGTCCATGGCGAAGCCATGACGGCTGAGGGCCGACCCCCGTAGTTAGATCACCCATCATCCTCTATGACCTATCATCCCCACCAACAACCCTTATTAATGCCCTTAAGGGCGGAACTCGGTAATAATCACAGTTTTCGACGGTGGTGGTGGTGGTTAGGGACGGCTGGGGAAGAAGGCTGATGGTGGTGGTGGTGGTGGTGGTGGGGAAGAAGCATAACCCGTAAAAGATGAAAAATTAAACAATTTGCATTATTTGCACGTTAAGACACTTTCTGTCATAACTTCCCCCATATAAATATATATTGATTGATTGATGTATTTATTTACTGCAATAACATTTGACAATACATCATGTTATAACGATTTTAAAGGACAAATAGCAACACTACACATTTGTTCATGAGCACATGACTTTTTTTTAATTGATAGGCCAACAGGCATACCGTTAAGCTATAAACATAAAAAACTTTTAACTATGATTTTTTTCTTTGTAAAGAAAAAAGTTTATACATATTTTGTTAACGTAACACTTCCCTAAGTACGTTTAAAAACCTCTAAGAAGCTTCACGAATAACACATAAACAGAATCTAACACTACCCGGAGTGTCTGCCTTATGAACCTTCGGCCCGGGGCCTTAAGGAACCAGAAGCCTTTTCAGAACTATTACCTCACAGGTTCTTTAGTTTTGACTTATTCTCCTAGATTCATCCACATACAGCTTATCCAACGATTGACGTTACGCTCCGTCATAATAGTCAACTTTAGGATGTCAGCCTTCTACAAGCTCCCACACTCTTCTACAACCCCTTGTAAATAGTGACCCCCAAACCCACACTAAGACCTAATTTCACTTTAGCCTAATAGTCGCATCTTACACTACTCGATGACGTAAAGCAGCTTCGGCTTCCATAATTTATGTGTAACTTTATGCTTAAACATCTTTTTTGTTTAAGTGTGTACTTAAAAAAATCTTAAAAAGTTATCTAGAATACCGATTATTGTATATTTATAGAAAATTATTCCTGTTTAAGTCTTTTTTATGTGAGAACGAGATAAAAGGATGGTAGTTAAATTCAAAAAGCTATTGGCCAGTACAATGATGAATGATGACAAAATGCAAAACACATTTATTCTGTTATATGTGGTCATGGACCATACACATTACCAGCTGTGCTAGTTTTCGAACCATGCGAATGCGGCAAATAATCACAACAACAACAACAATTGTATTAAATCCCGACCATGAGGAGATAAATGTATATAGTTTTACCTCTATCCAAAGATATCCATGAATAGAGAGACTGCTTCCAGAATGACCTCCGACCAAAAAGGAAAGATAAAAAAAAAAATAATACTCCGTATAAAATAAAGATAAAGAACATCCTTTCAGCATGGTATTACCGGAATAAATCAAATAAGATAAAATAACAAATCCTAAAACATAAAAGCATATTAGAACATATTAAACAAAACCTAAACACATATTAAGCTTGCAGACATACATCACATAAGCAAATATGAAACGTAATAAACATAAGGTCCGGTGTACCTATAAAGGATAAAGGCTATCTATCTATGTTATAAAATAACCTAGTCCGCCTACCCGGCATAAAACTACTCCTAAGCCCCCGAAAAAGGAAAAACATATCTTATTTTTCTATTCTAATCCTAGTCCTTCAAGTATTCCTATCATAAGTCATGTCCTCTGACAAGTAGAGCTTCTTTAAGTCGCTCGTTAATCTATCCTCTTACCTCAGTTTAGACCTCCCGTTTTCCTCACGGATGCGGCTAATAATGAAAATGAATTTATACTCATCCAAATGGGCCTATTAAATGTTTTGGGCTTCCATCTGTGAAATCAGAGGATACTTGGACCAAGTCCCATACGCACTTCAAAACATATACAAGATTTTGCAATATCCAATTCCAAATGGGCAATCTGATTAATGTTAGGAACATTAGTTGAGTTGGTGCTAGAGAGTCGAAGCTTTTATCTATATCTATATTCCTGTATCAGTCTTAATACACATACGATATACGGATTGAAAATATATATTGTATAATTGATTTTATTTTTAAAAAAAATAATCTTTAAACATGCTCTATCACATGTATTTGGCCTCTCCAATTGTAGTATAATAACGAAACACATGTATAATAAAAGTATTGGTCAAAATCTAATATTACTTTTGATATTGGTAATGGTATCACCTAATCTAAAGTCATGATAATAAAACATGATTCGTGTCGTTTTAAAATTTTGCAATACAAATATTGTCACTTTTTCAAGGTAGTTTGCAAATACAAATATTGTCAACAAGCGAAAGTGGTAGTGGGTTTGGGTTGCTACATTCCCCCACTTTTTAGTTGAAGCAACATCCCACCTCCCAAACATTCTTTTTGTCATCCATCAATTTAATATAAACAAAATATGACCCTTTCTTTAAACATGTAGAATAATATATATAGCTTCCACGACTATCACCAAACAAAAGGCACTAACCAAATAAAATGGATGCTATGTGGCAGCGTGCCAATGATAATGCGGTAGCTAACTATCGTACTAAACGTACGTACACCAACCATTAATCCTACACCAATCAAGATTTATTTAATTAGTTTCTTTCAAATTTCCAGAATAATGAAAATTTTCTTTTAAAGATCCTTCTATTAATTTTTTGAAAACCACCATATCATATTGTGTCATGTCTAAACAGTTAATTCTTTATGTTCATCATACTTTTTGATTTTATCGTCTGTTATGACTTTGTTGTTAAGAAGATTTATGAATTATTTTAAACCAAAACATGCAAAACACACAGACACATATCAATTTAATTGGTGCACAAAACGTTATTCACATTATCTATCAACTAAATTGCTCATTACCCATGGGGCAGGGGCGGTTCTGTATAGGGGCGTGAGGACCCGGACCTCCCTGTTTTGCGCTCAGCGGTGTTTATCCGTAATTCATTCGAAAACTTATTTTTCTTATTGTTATTTTTGGGTTCCTGACTTTCTGTCATGTCTGATTATTTTTCTTAGTATTATTTTGGGTCTTGTGTTTTTCAGCCTGTTACTAAAAACTTCAAGATCGCCCACGACCATGGCTAGATTACCTAAAACTAGTTCTTCATCTGCTACAGCAGCATTACTCGATCATCTCTCGATCTATTTCTTGTTCCTCAAATATTGAATTAAATATTTGTGAGAAAAAACTCTTACAATCTACAGCGATTCAACTTATGATATCTACTTACTAGTAAGTTAGGAGCCACTAACTTATCTAGTAGCATGATATGAATTAAATGTGTGCAAGCACATGCATATAAAAATGGTGGTGATAAATCTACAACATATTTGATCCATTTACAACAAATACATGTATATTAATGCATAATGTACAACTGTTTAAAACAGTGATTATTGTAAATGGATAAAAAGTATTGTAAATTTATAACTACCCATATAAAAATTTACATACAAGTTGAATCCAAGTAATTATTCACTAACATGTACAACTTTCTTCTTTTTCTTTTTCTTTTTTATTTTATTTTATTTTATTTTTATCACGGAGTTCCATCTAATAGGCATGACACTGGTGGGATGGTCATTGTCTTGATCTCCCCATATACGTTCCAACAAAATGCATCCAACACCATCTCTCCTTCAGCAGGAAGCAACTCAATTTCAGATAAACTGATGTTTCTGCATGGAATCGCGTCACTGCAACCAAAATGCATGGGTGGGCTTCTAACGTCATATGTACCTTTTATGTTCTTGTACTCGATGTTTGATACCACAACGGCTGACGTTTGGTTCAAGCACTTTTGTGCTAGGCAGTAGAATTGGTCTATTATGATTGGATTCCTCACATTATCCATCAGATTGTTTTCGTATTTTACGCCATCAACACTTCCATACCCACCTTGCCATGTCTTTATCCTAAATCCGTTCTTTGATTGCCTTATCGTTGAGTCGCGTACGGTGATATTTGAAACCCATGCTCGTGAATTGTGATTTCCTAAACTCCCTATGCTAGAAACAAGACAAATTCAAATACCAACTATTAATTTAAACATGGATTGTATAAGACGGATAATTAGTAGGCAAATGTTGGCTAATTTATTATGCAATTAATCGAATACTAATATGTGTATGTATACCTGATTCCATGACCTTGTCCACAAGTGATGTTTTTTATATCAACATCGTAACAACCCGATCCAATTGATACACAATCATCACCTGACATATATACAATCAATTAACTGGCCTACAATGTCAAGATATTACCAAGTTAGTGAATTGAAAAGGTAAGAATGTATGTATAGTACCATTGGATATTATTGAGTTGTAGATTGTGACATTGTTGGTATTTGCAAGATGAATCACGTCTGTGTTTGGACTTGATGCTGGCGCTATTATAGAAACGGATTCAATACGAATATTTCTGCAGTTATCGAACCTTAAGTTGAACTGTGGGCTATCTTTGATCCAAAATCTTTGTAGTGTCAAATTTGTGCTCATAAAGAATCGTATGGCCTATCATTCATTACAATAAAAATTTACACTGATTAACTAATTTCGCTTTATACATTACCATGTACATAGGAATAACAAGAAATAGATCATATATATGAGAAAATATTCACTAATGATATTGATGGAGTCACTCACCATAGGGTTATCACAAGGTCCTGGTAAAGTTAATCCATTTGGACCCTGTATTGATATATTTACATGCACATTAGTACTTAGAATAGCGAAAATATAGCATTAACAATAATACGACTTGATCAATGAAGACGGTACAACCTTGTGAGGCTTGCATGGAATATTCCACCATTGTTGTCCCCTTCCATCTATGATCCCTGTCCCTTGAAACGTCATCTCGTTGATCTTATAAAACACCAACCATTGACGCTGACTGTTATTTTTTGGCCATGCCTCAGGTCCTTCTGGGGGCATCATTGTTCCATCAACCTTCTTTTTTAACAATCAACATATAAATTGGTCAAAAAAATATGCTACTTTAGACACAAAATGGAATGAAATAAAAAATTCCATGGCTCATACTAAAGTATACTTAACGTTTGTTAGAACTATTCTCAATTTATGTATTCAAGTGAAACTGCAGTTTGGTTCTGGCGCCTTTGTTTGTTATGGTAGTAAAGTTAAACCATAGTACGTAACGTAATAAAAATATGTAGGCACCTGGAATGTTAATGGAGATAGGCAAGGACCAGTGAAAATGGTGGATTGTATCATGAAAGAATAGCCATGAGGGACTAAGAAAAGACTTGAATTGGTTTGATATTGGCATGCCGAATCCTATGCTTCCTTGAAGGCATTGGTATCATCAGCTACACCATCTCCTATAGCGCCAAACTCTCTTACATTAAATATCCCTGAGATGTAGGGGATATTAGAAGGTGACGCCGACGAAGGTGAAAATGATGGTGAAGGTGAAAATGAAGACGGAGGCGATGGTGAAAATGAAATCGGAGGCGAAGGTGAAAATGAAGGTGAAGGTGAAGGTGAAGGAAAATGATCATGCTTGTGTTTCTTTTCATGATGATGATGGTGGTGAAATTTTGCTTGGGTGCTACAAATATATAAAGAAATAAACAACCTACCAAAACTGATTTGGAGATGGGAAAGTAGGCCATTTTGTTGTATAAGCTAAAGAATTAAGGGGTGCCAGCCTATATATAGATATGGACCAATTTCAACTTAGCCCAAATGCATGGAAATGATCAAGATGGCTAAAGGTAAGTTTGAATCGAGAATTAATGAATAAAAAGATAAAGTCCCACATTTCTTGACACAAATCACTAAAAGAAAATGTGGTAGCTTTAAACCGTCTTTTCTATCTCCAAGTAGATTTATTATTATTTACATCTCAATTCCTATATATCCTGTCTCGTGAATTGAATGTTGTTGTAGAGTGATCACTAGTCATATACAAGGAAAAAGGTAATGTTAATACCATGATCTACAATATATAAGAACTTGTTTAGATTTCGTGTTGGGCTAATCAATTTCAAATAACTAATTGTAGAAATAATTATAACTTTAGATAGATGAATTCAGTAAGTACAAGTACTACATTTGGTTCTCGAAAGAAACTTATTTTCAAGCTATTGCATTCAGTAATTGTCACAATGATAACTTAATATTAAGGGATATGCAACATAAAAGTAGAGGTTATGATTCAAATCCTGACTCATATAAGTCATATCCCTTGAACCATAGTATTACACGATTTACCTTGCTTATAAAATTTGTAATCCATATTTCAATCTTTTAAAAAATGGTTCAATTGACGATAAAACAAATCAAACATCAATAAGCCTTTAAAGCTAATGGGGATTTTTTTCCCCTTCCTTTTTGAAGCATGCATATTAACAAATAATTGAGCTTTGAGATGACAAAGTCTACATGCTTTTTATCAATCAAATAAACATGACTTTTTCATTAGTGATGAAGTAGCTAGATAAATTGTCTATATGTGTAACAACACTTTTGTGCAGCTGAGTCACACAATATTCAGTTTGTCCTATTTCAATTTTAGACAACTTTCCCTAAATTCCAAAAGAAACCAAAGCATGAACGACATATATATATATATATATATATATATATAACTTATCGAATGAGAATAATATAAGATCATGAGAGTTAGAACACTGAATCCTTTGAAATATGACTTGATCTCGAAAAAGAAGAGATGAGGAGTTATAGTTGATTATATTACATTCACTTGTGCACTATCATTTCGTTATTGATGGTAATTGGTTTAAAGATTTGCAGAACGAACGACATTAAAAGGTATCATAAGTGTTCATTGTGGCGCCAATGACATGACGCTACCGTTTGTTACAAAGTCGACCCTATGACGTCTCCATTTTGCTTGTGATGCTCACACTATTAACTTATGAACATGATACATAGTCTGCAAATGCTAATATTTGTTTGAGAAGCATTTGGTAGGTGTTTCTGTTATGCATTTGTCCAATGTATTATAAATTATGTTGACATGCTATGATTATGACATCTTTTGTTTGGTAAATGTTTCGAATTCATACTAACTGATCTCTAAAATGTGTTATACATACACATTTGTACAATCCAAATCCGTATTGATCAATTTACATGTGTAAATCAACATTATATTAATCGATAGTAACAAATTAATACCAATGAATTGCAATTTAAAGCTTTAGATTGACAGGAACACCAGCCTGTGGTAGCCAAGATCCTGCATCTATGAATTTGTCGGCAGCAAACTTTGCAGCCTCTTTCTCATCTTTAATAACCTTAAAACCGTCCCATTCAACCCTTTTGTCCGTTTTTGAACCAGGTCCCTTGTTGTCATACTCCCTGAACACACATGTATCATGATTGTGTTTCGCCTCCTTTGTATCCAAATCAATCCATCCTTCGGGTTGAATAATATCTTCGATCTCTGATTTCATCACAATTGCTTTTGCCTCTGGCTTCCAAGGGCGTCCGAGGTAACTTTTAACATCTTTCGCTGATTTCAGTTCTGAGGATGCCATGATCTTGCAGTTATGGAAAACCACACCTCCGTCTTCTATATATTTCATTCTTCCATCTGCTGATATTGTGTTACTTTGGTCCTTTTCTGGTTTCCTGATAATAATCTTTGAATCTTGAAAGAAGGCTCTTCCACTTCCGATTATAAAGTCTACAGTTCCAGATATGACACAGTTCTTGTAGAATTGGTCATGGGTGTGGTAGTATAATGTGTTTTGGTAACCCTCAAAGCTACAATCAACCATGACCGTGTTTGGTGATTGTGATCTGAATGCAACTGCTTCTTCCCCTTGTGGTCCAATCGTGTTTCTGAATCCGATACTTTTAGCCATGAATCTTTCGCCTTCAGCAACAAATGTTGCAGTGTTAGATGTTCCAATATGTGCTATCCCACTGTTCAATTGGCCAGTAATTATTGTTTTGTCGCAACCATCACCGTACATATAGACATTGTGTTGCTTCCTGTCGACAATTATCTGGCCTTCATTGTAATCACCGGCTTTAATGTAGATGATGTACCTGCCTTTATTATTACGAGGATAAGCAGCAAGGGCCTCTTTTATGCTCTCATAATCACCGCTTCCATCCTTAGCCACAACCGCATTAGGCTTAGCATTTTCTTTCAGAGGTTCGGGTTCAGCAGATCTGAAGAATTCTTGAGGCTTGGGTGCGTTTCCAGGTTTATTTTCATCTTCGTCATCTTTGGGTACTTTGTGATCAGCATCAGCATCATCATCATCATCTTTGTCTTCGGATTCACCAAGAAGTCGACGGTCACCCACAGGGACCCATGAAGGGAAGCCTTCTTGTTCAATTACTTGACCCTCCTCAAGAAGCCTTCGTTGTTGTCCGATTGGTATCTTGAATTTACTCACATCCACCCCGAAACCCTTTAGGATCTTTTTGATACTATACATGATCTTCTGGGCATTGAATGTATGTTTGTTGGCATATTTTAATGCCTTTTTCATACCCTTTTTGAGTTTCTGATCTTTTATTTCATCAATGCATGTTGTTTGGTATGCACGAGCAGCAGTCAACCAAATAAGGATTGGTTCGGTTTGATTAGGCAGAGTGCTTGTTGGGGCCTTAGATGAGACCTTGACAATGTGTTTGAGGTCATCCGAGGCATAACCCAACAATTTCTCACAGTTTATGAGATCGGCACGAGCATGTTTTGCATAGTCGTCTGTTCGACCATGTAATCCCTTCTTAATAGTGTTAGCCTTTTTAATGGCTTTTTTGAGTTCGTAGATGGTGCTATTGAAAGAAGCATAAATGTAGTCCTTTTTGGTAGCCGAGGTGTTCTTAGCCACATAATATAAGGCCTCATAACACGCATCGCTGTACTCGGTTGGTTTACACATGGTCTTGAGTACCTTAGTATTCACCAAATGGATATCATCCAAATCTGCATCTTTAGCGACGAAAGCAACAATAACGAGAATAAAAGCAATGGACAAGCCTAATGATAATATCGAAGTCACTAATTGGTTAGCCATGGCGTGTCTTCTTACGTATACCTACAATCGCTATAAATGGGAATAAAAATACTGTTTGCTTGTTCTAAGTTATTGTCTTCCAGCTAATTAATGGAAGATCAGAACTAAGAACAAGCAAACACGGAGAGACGGAGATTGAGATGGAGGTTGCACAAATTCCCTCTATCTCTATCTCTATCTCCTAATCTTATATATGCATTTGAGAATGCTAAATTATGTCAATGAGAATTTGGATTTATATATTGCTACATTCTTACTAAATATAGCAGTGGTGACCCTTGTCTTTAGTTTTCCATGGACTATCCAACATCCATCTCCTTTCTTATTTCACGGTCTACCCTATACTATTTTCAGACCACTTTCTAACATTATGGATCAAATAAAACATATAGAGTAAATTACAATTTTTGTCCCTATGGTTTGCCCCAAATTTCATGTTTCATCATTGGTTTACGAAATTACATTTTTCATCCCCAACTTTGGAATTCCGTCAACGCTTTTGGAACTCTGTTAACGCTTTTCAGCCCCAAAATATTTATTTGAATATAGATATAGAGATTGATAGAGATAGAGATGTGTTTATGTATATGTGTGTTTATACGTGTTTAGTCGCGGCTTGAAATGGCTTAAGAGACCCACGCTGTCATCGGAAAAATACCAAGTCGTCGGCGGTGATGGTGGTGGCCAAGTCATCCCATTTCGACTTCTTGATTATATATATATATATATATGTGTGTGTGTGTGTGTGTGTGTGTGTGTGTGTATATATAGAGAGAGTGAAGATAGATATATGTATAAATGTAGTTACAGATCTTTTTCTCTATTCTTTGAGTACGGAGAAAGAGAGAGAGAGAGAGAGAGAGAGAGAGAGAGAGAGAGAGAGAGAGAAAGAGAGAGAGAAGTGACGATGATGA
>JAOEHQ010047954.1:0-10488 GCA_025447715.1 Asclepias incarnata | reverse complement strand
AATGAGCTAAATAAACATCTCTAAGCTTTCTATACATCAAGGGGACTTAACCTATGAGTCTATAGGTCAAAAGAGCATGAAAACAAGCCCGAACGACCCCCAGACCCAAAGTTGCGCTGCAGGGAACAAAGTTACGCCTCAATTATTGAACAGCGGACCACCCAGCATAAAATTGTGCCGCAACCTAGGAAGTTGCGCCGCAATTCTTGGTCGGGCTGCACCTCTTTAGTTCGTTTGACTCCGAAATCAATCTGTATACGTCCCAAACCCCGGCACGACTTATACCCATCAAAACACCTTTAATTATGACACAATTGACAACTTAATGTCATCAATTGATCTTGGGATCAATGGATAACAAAGATCACCCAACGACCCGATTGAAAGACACGAAATCGACTAGTTTTTGAACAAGAAATCAATCGACATTATGGCTTCAATTGGACAGCTAAGTTTCACTTAAAAACATATTTAGAACAAAACCTATCCATCAAGTTTAGAACTTGATGTCCATAAACCATTCAATTAACAAATTGTTACGTAAAGTCAATGAAAACGTTACAGGTAAACTTGTAAATCATGATTAATCAACCCAAACCCTTATAGTCTGAATTGATTAACCCTAATATCTTATAATTACTCATAAATCAATCAATGGAATGGGTTTTACCTGTAGCAAGAATCACGGGATCAAAAATCACACAAAATCGCGCCGTTAGGGATTGAAATCGAAGAAACTTGGAAGAAAAGACTTAGGGTTTTGAGAGAGATATTTGTTCCAGGAATTATGATTGAATTAGAGATTAAAGTCACGTATAATTAGGCCTAATTCCTGTTGGACAGTTTCTAAACTTGACATCTAGACCCTTGCACTTCCTATTAATCCTTAATTAAGCCCAACTGCTCATTAAATCCACTTATAACCTATCGGGAATACTTTTAAACATTCTCATCTTTATTTTAACTTTTGTTAATCATATAATTACATCATCATTATCATTTAGCATATATGCACATTAATTACACATAAACATATATTAAACGAATAATACCTAACGGTACTAACGATAAATCTAACGACATACTAACGGTCAATTCAAAAAATTCGGGATGTTACTATTAATACTTAATCACATTTTTTACTTTTCACTTTCACCGAACCCTAATGACCTCCGTGTATAACTTCTTCGTGTTACTGTAGCTTTCGACCATAAATCATAAATTTTGACCATCAATTTGTGTTTTTCACCTCAATCTGTTTACATATTTGTGTTTTTCAATAATTATCGATTCTAGGTATATGATTTGTTCGTTTTGTTAGCTGTTATAATGCCGAAATTTTAAGATTTTGTTTTCGGAATAGTAAACCGAATAGAGTTTTGCAATTT
This sequence comes from Asclepias incarnata, assembly GCA_025447715.1. Lineage (NCBI taxonomy): Eukaryota > Viridiplantae > Streptophyta > Magnoliopsida > Gentianales > Apocynaceae > Asclepias > Asclepias incarnata. Next base: position 9,100 of record JAOEHQ010047954.1, on the reverse strand, counting down.
TCATTAAAATTTGAGTATTGATCTTCGAATAACTCATATATTATTGTTAGGTGTTTGTTCCTGGACCTTATATTTCAATCGATAAAGTTTGTATGGACCAAGTTGTGGATAAAAATTGAAAAATTGTTCAACTGTTCTTGACCGCGTAAAACAAAGTTTTACGTGATGACGTCAGCCCTAATGTTGTTCTACGTGGTGAAGAAGTTGTACGTGATGATGTCACCCATAGGGGAATCTCTTTAGATTTTTCTACGTGATGACGTCATTGCGTAGAAGTTGTGTATGTTCTCTGAGTTTTTTGTGCTTACGTCGGTACGTATAAAAATGCTTCATGAGTTTATCGTGCTTACATCAGCACGTATATGTTTAATTTTGTTGTTCGATTTTGTCTGACTTGTTTTGTGTTTCCGTGTTTGTGTATCTACAAGTATGGATGCTCCGAGGAATTTTGTTCCCAAGCACAACATGATTGTTAACATCAACCCTGCTTAACCAAATACTGAAGAATATCAAGGCATTTTTGCTTATGTGGCTAGGTCAAGACTCAACTTTGTCTTCACTCATAATCTGGTTCTGTGTCAGAATTATCTTCAAGATTTTTGGCGTACAGCTCAAATTCACACTCTGGGAGTACATCCAATGATTCGTGTTGTTGTTGGAGGTCAACAAATTGAGTTTACTGCTGGTGATCTTCATAATATTTTGCATTTGGGAGATGTAGCTGGAGAAAATGGTCCAATTGAGTATGATCAAGATTTAATTCATGGTTGTTTTAGACGTATGGGTTTTGTTGGATATTTGGTACATCTGTTTCTTAAGAATGGTTTCCGTGGGAAATGGAGATTTCTTTCCTAAATTTTACTTGTGTGTTTAAGCAATTGAAGGAGTGGATTTGATGTGATTAACTTACAGGTTGCTTCTCAGATGGTGGCGATAGTATTGAACAAGCCATATAGCTTTTCTCAGTATTTTTTCGATACCTTGATACATCAAATTAATGCTGCAGGAGTTGCACAATTTTTAATACTTCCTTAATATGTGATGGCTATCATAAATCACTTAGCTCCGAATTTGCCTCAGGTTGGTCCTACTTACTTGTTGGATGTTATTTCAAAAAGTTCTCATAAAGATAAGTTAAAGAACAAAGGTATTCCAGCTAATATTGTTAATCCACCGTTGTTTGGACACCAATCCATACTACCAAGCTCCTCTGAATAATAGATGGGAGGATGTTCTTCCTGACGTTGTTTCCGAGAATGTTCAACCACCTCCAGTTCATGTGCAACCACAACCAGAACAACAACCACAACCACAGCCTGAACCTGCTGTTCCCACACCAGATCCGGTGGAAGCAATTACTGCTATTGAAGATTTAGTTGATCAAGCTAATGCGCAGATGCAACCAGGGGATGCCGAAGAATTTTTTGAAGGAGTGGTTAATCCCAATGATCCAATTGTTCAAGTTGATCTATTTCATGGGCTTCGAGATGTTGAGTTACATTATGAAGCTGGTTCTCCTGGTCAAGAGAAGAGTTTGGAGGATATTTTTAACGATATGGATGATCCGGTTAATATGCCACGTTCAAAGGATGAGGGTAATAATGCTTAAGCTGTTGATCCAGATGTAACTGAAAGTAGTTCTGGTGATGAAGGAGAAGATAGTCTTGATGTTGATGGCTCTAGAATTCAGTCTGCTGTTATTGTTGATCGTGAACAGGTTGCATATCCAGATTTTGTGCCAGATGAACAAGAGGACGATGATGTACCTCCACCACCAAAAAGGCAAAAGCGTGATAAAGATCTTCGTAGAATTGAAGGTGGATCGAAAATGGCAATACAATTCAGAGAGTGTCAAGCTCAAATGGCTGATAGAGTTCTGCCTTTTGAATCTGCACCATATCAAGATCAACCTGATGTCAATGTTCCAGCTGCTTCTGCAAGAGTTGAACATGACACTGTTCCAATAGAGTCAGATGTACAGGTTACTGATGCTAGTGCTGTAGATATTCCACCAGCTCCTAAACGATTGAAGATTGTGCACAAGAGTCGTGTTAGCGCTTCTACAACATCTGAGTCAATGGTTGCACGTTCATCCTCAATGCTCAAGTTGTTCAACCACCGCCATTGCCTCCTCCTACCTCAACTGTTTCTACAGAAGCTACAACTGTCTCACTTTCTACTGTTCCTGTTACTACAGTTGTTACTTCTGGGGTTCGACCTACTACAGTTGCTGCCAACATTCCTATTTCTAGAGTTTTTGGCAGATTTCGTGAGTTGAGGCCATTGTAATCACCTTCTCGGGTACCTTTTTTGTATATTCAGGTGCCGTTTACAACTTCTGCTTCTACTTTTGCTGCTACTTCTACTTCTGCTACTATATCAAGTCTCGATATTCCCTTAAGCTAAGGTTTAATCGATTGGAGATGGATTATCTAAGGTTACATGCTAAGGTTAATATTTTACAGAAGAATTTGTCTGATCAGAAAATGAAGTATGATACAGATATGGATGACATGAAGAAGCTGGTAAGTCAATTGGTGTAGGAGGTGACAGATGAGCGTGCTCAGAATAAGCATTGGACGGAGCAAGTTAAGAAAGCTGACGCCGTTGGTGTCAAGCTTCATGCTCGTAATTTGGCTTTGGATAAAGAACTTGCAAGTCTGAAAGAAAATTTTGATAAATTCTTGGCTCAAGGGAGAGATAAGGATGGTCTAGGTTGCAAGGGAGATGAGCTAGTTAAGAAAAGAAGGGATGGTGATCCTAATGATGGTTATCTTTCAGGGAGAGTCATTGAAAATTGCTGAAACTAGTACAATTGGTTCTAGTACTTCTAAGACTCATCAAGCTGTTGATCCTAACCGATGCAAACAGGTTGTGAGCCGATAGATGTGGATTATGTTGCTCAAGGTTTAGGTAAATCTATTGATTATCTTGATCTTTTTCAGATAACAGCTGAACGTGAAAGAATGATGAGATAGCTTAAACTTATTTTTAGTATTGATCCTGAAGCTATCTAAACGCTCAACATACTACCTTTCGTAATATGTATTTTAAACAGGATTTGGCAGAATTATAACAATGTGAAAAAGCGGAAGAGAATCTTTTAGAACCAGATTCTAATCCTGATTCAGATTATGATCCAAATAAGGATTAGTTTTATTGTACTTAAATGTTTTGATGTCTTGAATATATTAGAGATATGTTTTAATACAAATGGTTTTGATATTTATATTGTTCTTTGTTTAGTATTTTATTGTATTTTGAATTGTTAGTTCAGGTCTTAAGAGAGGAGAATAAATTGATGCTTTAAATGATATCGAGGGTATTGAAACTTCAGATTCGAACTCAAAGGATGCTTAAGAGCTAGAGAAAGACGAAATTATTCCTAAAGCTGACAGGGATCCATTCAAGATACCATATGGGTTCGAGTTTGACTATGTGAAGGAAATTTGAAGGATCCAAACTTATTTGATTTGAAAAAGAGAGAGTTTGTTCCTACAAACATCGAGAATTTGAATTTTTAGGTTTTCACTACATGTGAAAAAGAAGTTATGATGTTTACTTGGAATATCAACTTAACGAAGAAGTTTGCTAAAATAATTATCATGTTCCTGCTAGGGATAATGATCCTCAACATGAGATTGATAAAGTAATTCAATCAAATAATGTTTTATTTAAGGATACCGTATTACCAACAAGATATTGGGACAATGTGAAAGATTCTGATTCACCTAAGCATAAAGGAAGATATCTTAGTTGGTTTTATGATGATGAGCTAAGGATGTTCATACTGAAACTATATGGAGGATGTCAGTACTTACCAGTTTCAATGTATCATTTAACATTCTTTTAGAGATTGATTTTGATGAACTAGGTACTGAGTGGTTGGTGAATCCGAGTCATAATAGTCAAGCTAATGCTTTTTAAAGCTGGGTTCAACATGATTGGATTTTTAGGAATAAAAAGAATGTGACAGATGAATCTCAATACAAGTTCAAGCCAAGACTATTGCAGAGAAAGGTTAATTCTGATGGTGTTGAGGAATTTGTTACGAGATCAATTAAGTGTGTTCGCAAAGATCCAACCAAGAAATGAAGTCAAAATGTGTTGGGTAATTTGCATAGTTGGGAGATTGATAAAAATAAAACAGGTGAAGCAGTGATGAAAGATGCTAAAGATAAAGAATGTATGATCCAATGCAACTCGTAAATTTGTCAAGAAGTGATCTAAGGATGATTGATGACAAGAAAAGCAAATGTGTAAAATTTTGAGAGTTTGAATTGGATAGGTATCGAAAAGTTATAAGAATTTGTTTACTTGAGAGAATTCATGTTGACAACAAGAGAATGCTTTTTGATGGTAATGTGTAAAGACTAAAGAAATCTAGTGCCTGCTGTCAAGGGGATTATATAAGTGCAATTTGGGGTGACAATAGCAACGTAGATTTGATTAGTCATTTTGTTAATTATTTTGTTCAGTCTTTTTGTATTTGTTGGACTTTTTGGATATGAACGATATGGTTGGATGTTTATGTTTTTGGATATTTGTTATTTATTGATTGTTATGTTTATTATATGTGTTTGTGTATGTATGTGTATCTATCATGTGTGTGCAGGTACAATGGATAATAGGTTAAGTTCAAAGTGTTAGTAAAACGCTTAGAAGATAACCAAGTATAAGAACACATAGATAATACTAAGTATCGAACCGCATAGATGTTTGACTTGATGATGTCATTACGTAGATGATTGTCTAGGTGACGTCACAACGTGTGTAACAACTGGCAAATTTTGGGTCGTTTTTCTTCTCATACGAACTTAACTCTTTGCATGAACTTAGACACACTTTTAGTTATTATTCCTTCTTTCAAAATCAGAATTCATCATGATCAGCAATAAACCAAGAATTTATCACCATTTAAACTATAGAAATTGAACTCTAAATTTTATGGGATAATGGCATATGAATGTAACCACCTATGTCAAAATGGTTATGTAGTGTAGTGACCTACTCAATTGTCTATGTAATGTATGCATCTATGTAATTTTGTTCAAACGATGTAAAATATGTACGGCCCTTAAATTGTTTGAACAAAAAAAATACATAAGTCCTTACATTGATTGACTCAAATAAAAAGGTCCTTACATTAATTGCACAAAATTACATAGGTACATACATTACATAGCCAATCGAGTAGGGCACTACATTACATAACCATTTTGACATAAATGGTTACATTCATATGCCATTATCCCAAATTTTATTATCATCATCTTCATATATTCTCAATTATTAAGATATAGTTTCTACATATTAAATGACAATTGAACCTTCATTGCACGTTAAATTCACAGCCACTAAACTTAATCAACTTCTGGATTTTGGATAGCTCACAAGTAATTAAGAACAACAATCACATCCCTCCCTCCCCTCAATTGCCTTTTAAAATATATTATTGTTAGAATCATAATCATAAAAATATACCAAAATGGCATAAGTAAAAAGACTAACAAGTCCTTTTCTTCTTTCTTGGTTGATACCGTCCCCAGCAAAGTCAAAGAACCACACAAGGTGCTTACAAGCACCTCAATCATCACCTATATGTAGCTATGCTCAATCATCAACAACAAGTGAAAGAAGGCATGACACCTCCTCCTTTTCTCCCTTCTTCTTCACGAAATCAACAAGGCATCACCACGTTCATCTAAAAGTTGACACCTCTCTTCTTGTTTCTTGTTACCTACGGTTTTGAAGACTATAAATACCCCTCTCCTATGCCTTCATTTCTTGCATCGAACACATCCTTTCTTCCTTTCCATAACACACCTCAAGACTCTTGTTTTCTTCTTGTTTTTCTCGCAGATAAAATGGCAGTAAAACAGCCCCAACATCATCCCGAAACAACCTCCAAAACAGCCCCGGAATCATCCCGAAACACCCTCCAAGAACACCCGTAACCCACGGCTTTAAGGGCTCTAGAATACTGTTGGGTTTCGTGCTTAAAGGCTGCAAGGGCTGTTCAGAACATTCATTTAGTTTCTGAGAAACGACATGAAGTTAAGATATAAGAAAAGGTTAAAGGAAACAACCTTTAAATGACCAAAAATAGCGAGCAAGGAGGCTGCTGGCTCTTGAGGAATTCCGGACTGAATTCGTGTTCCTTGAGGGCTGTTTGAACCAGAGAACACGGTGGTTGCTCGTGGTAATTGTAGGAGGAGTTACAATGGAAGGTTTCTTGTTCATGTCGAGTTTATTTCAAGTCCATTCGAGACCTTTTCGAGTGTGTTTTGAGTTCGTCATGAGTCCATAGAGGTATATTCGATATCAACTCATTTAAATATAAATCTTATGTTAAGCATCTGTGGATCATTATTGATTGATCACCAAACCGCGATTACCTTTGAGGATTGGATCTTAGGGAGGATAATGTATTTTTGTGGTGTATGTTGGCGATTCCCCGAAGGTAAGGAACTCCTTTTACGCCAATCAAAGAATAGGGTTTAGTTCGGTCATTTGTCATGCCGATTCTTGGGTTTAGAGGTGTCCTTTTATAGGTTTCCGCTTTCTTGGAAAAGAAGATAGTTTCAATGTTTATCTTTTTCCATGATATGGAGTATCAAGATAATGTTTATCTTGATTTGGTTTCTATTATTTATATCCTTTTATTAAGGAATGCATATCCGGTTTATGTTAATTCCGGATTTAGTGTTGCTATTTTTGGAGAGGATTATGATTCTTTCCTTATGATTAGCGTCCGCTATATAGCTTCGTTTACTTAGTCCTTCGTATATACGAAGGGGTATATCATCAATTATCATTCGTGTACAACTTAAAACTCACATTTAAAGAGACAACCCAACTAGCGCATGAGAATGACGGAGGAGAAGAAAAATTTGCGTACAAAACAAATAAAAGAAAATTGGAATAGAAAGTTATTGCATGATTTTGTTAATTCAATTACTATGATTTTATTAATATGATTATCATAAAAAATTTACTTTAAACCTCCAACTATTTAAACCTTTCCAAATCTTAATGTAAAGTATCCTTTCTATAAATTATAGACACAAAGTGAAATGTCATGATCCAAAAATAAACGTGCAAGTATTTAAACCTTCTCTAAAATAGATTCATATAAAGTCTACTATTGTTCATTTAACTATTTAAATGATTTAGGACGATTTCATATCCGAGGCTAATCTCGTCATACTCGTTACCACATTCTATACTTTTTGCTACTAGAGGTGAGTTCATAGTCCCACTTTAACTTTTTTTTGAACTGTTTTGGGATGAGAATACATGCTCGGTCATTTTACAAAACTATCTGTATCTTTCTATGGAAAATATGTTTTACTACTCTGTTGTGATATACTGTCTTACTGTGGGTTTCATGAATTCCTTGTTAAACTATTGTGGGCTACTCTTATATTGGACACAAGTGACAAATAGTTTGTGTATGCCTATGTAGCAATCGCTCATCAAAATCCCCTTGGAACTTGAGCCGTGAAACAAACGCGCGAATATTATGGATAGTACTATCGGGATTGACACCCCTGCCTGGGTTAGTCATGCTAACTGGGAAACGGGCATATAATATTTGAAACAATAGTGTTGGAGCGAAACACTACTTAAGAGGCAACGGTATTCAAGGCGTAGCATACGAAACTACTAAACTTCTTATGACAATTGCATGTGTTACATTATCACTGAATTCTTGTGGTCCACGCAAATCTCTAAAAGGAATCATGTGCTCAGTTTTTATGGAAACCATGTTGTGATATACTCTTTTACAAATCATTATACTCTTTTATGGACACAAGCACAAACTCTTTTACGTATTGCCTACGTATCATCTTTTACGGATAGAAATCCGGAAAACATCATAGTGTGAGGCACTACAATTAGGAGTATGGACACTATTTTAAAAAGGGAGATCTAAACAATTATTCATAATGCAATTACAAACTCTTTCGCTGTTTTATAAACTGTTTATGACCTTATGGTCACTCAAGGCTTGACGTAAAACTTGGTTGAAAACCTATGAACTCACCAACTTTATGTTGACGTATTTTAATGTATTCTCAGAAAATTAAGATACTTGAAGTATATGTATAGGAGGCGTGCTTTTTGAGAGTCACATATGCATTCACAAAAGAATGGAGATCGTGTTGTAGAATCTCTAGAATAAGTTCGATGAACTTATTTACTCTTCATGTAAGATCGTGTTTCTTATATCAATAATATTTTGAAAACGTCTCATTTAGATGTCGTTTGTTATAATTTGTGTTGAGCTCTCAAGAAGTCACACTCTGCTAGATTCCGCCTTGGGCGGGGTGTGGCAATGTAGAAGTTTAACACACGTAGAACATTGTCTGTGTTTATGAATCGGATTAGATTAACTACGTGGTTAAGCCCATAACCACGTAGATAATCACTATTGGTATAAATACACCTCTGTCACACCCTAAAATTCATGGGGCGTGATTAGCGGAAATCATAACACAATCCCAAGTAAACGACCTCTAAATGAGACGTTTTAGGAAACATTGATTAAGATAACATCATTTTATTAATCAAAATATATGAGTTCACAAAACATCTTTTCAAATGGAAATACATAACATGATAACAAAAACTCTTCCATTTGATTTCCCCATGTTTAAGTGTGACGCCAAAATATGCATCAAGTACTTATGCATCACATAGCTTGGTTACCTGAGAAATACACACGAAAATACGTCAACAATAATGTCACAAGATTTCCATATGATAAAGTAAGCATACGATATCATAAAATAATTTGAATAACCACATGCCATGCTTATCCCTTAAATCGAGCACCTTAACCACACTTTACCCCGTATATGATGCTTTTGCCTATTACATCAATCACAATTTCAAATATTATATGTCCGTTGTTCCATAGCGCGACTATGCTGGACAGGGGTGTCAAACCCAAATAGTACTATTTATAATATTTGCGTTCATCAATTATCGATTTAAGTTCAATATGAGATTTTCATACTTGGCAATCATAACAAAACATAAGCATGCATAAAACACTTGTGTCCATAAAATATATTGTGTATTCTCATCCCAA
>JAOEHQ010047953.1:0-10488 GCA_025447715.1 Asclepias incarnata | reverse complement strand
ATCCTGTTCTAGGGACTTATAGTATATGAAGGCGATTTTGCTATCATACCCATAACATTTAATGTTATTTTCTCAAGCTTCCAATTGAGCTTTATTATTTATTCGTTATGCAGTTTTGCTAACGCCCCAGAAGCTACAAGAATGGATTGGTCATCATTCACCAAAGGCTACTTTTTAAATAGGGAATCTTTGGTAAGCGTTCTGCTTCTTGTTGATGCAAGTGTCCCGCCTCAGAAGATTGACCTTGACTGTGCTAATTGGCTTGGGCGAAATAATGTATGATTCCTAGTAGCTATTATTTTCTTTAAACTCTCACATTTTTTAACGTATTTGTGTTGGATTATTTCTTTTTTGTTTTCATTTTTGGCCACATGTTTTAGATTCCGATGACTATTGTTTTCACAAAATGTGATAAAGTGAAGAACAGCAAGGGAAAACGACCTGATGAGAATATAAAGAGTTTTCAAGAACTGATCAAGGAAAGTTACAAGGTTTATCCACCATGGATAATGACTAGCAGTGCCACTGGCTTGGGTAGGGATGACCTCCTTCTGCATATGTCACAGCTTCGGAACTACTGGGATAATTAGGCTGCTAAAGAAGGTAATATGTTTATGTTTTGGTATTTTTTTACTTTCTGGGCTTTGATGTACTTGGCTTCATCGTGGGTTCATTTGGCTCGTAGTCTGAAAGCCGTCGGATAAATAAGGAGCCATGATTCATACAACATACGAAACTGGCTTGGTCTGATATTTGAACTTTCTTCTGTGCTGGCAGGCATTCAGTTTTTGGGCTCTGGTTTGACTTTTCTTGTATATTCGGTGAGTATGGAATTGCATCTACTCTCATACTGTGTGATGAGCACATATACATATGAATATCCGGAAATGGAATATTACTCATTGGGGATATTATAAATGGAATCTTGATTTTGAGGCTGCATTATTGTGAGGAAAGGTGCAGTCATGTTTGTTCTTTTTAGCCTGTAATGTTAAGGAGAAGTAAGAACCATAGATTAAATATATTTATCTTAGTTGATGTACAAGATTAGGTATGTTATCATGATTTTGTGTGTTTTATATAGATCAAGTAGCCACCCGTCACTGCTTATGCGGGGCCCTATTGTGAAGGAGCCTAACAAAAAATTGACGCGGATTCTATCATCGTCTCAGACCGGATTTAATCGACTCCATGTGATGGTATCCGTTCAGGTGCACTTACATCGGTACATTAAAACCTTGCAGGGTGATTGTGTAGGGTATCAATGCGGTACAAGGAGTTAAAGGGTTACTTCCGATTTACCCTTTTTTTTATACGTCGATAGTCAACGTCAAAGTGAAATTGACATCAACAAGGTGATCTTTAAAAGCATTGAGATGGTCGCTTGTTTTACATTTGTTATTCATTTTCCTCATGAGGTTTTCAATCTTGGTGTTACAACTTACAAATAGATGTGTATTCATTTGGGTACTACAGAGTACAGACTAACATATGTTTCATCGGGTAGCCAGGAGTGTACAATTGTACAAACTGCATCATGTCGATACTGAAAATTTGAGATAGTTAGGACAGATTAGCATACTGTATGGGTCAGCAAACTAGTTTGTTCCCAAACCGTACCATGAATCGGATCCTAACATTGTGTTCTTGAGTTTGTTTTTAAAAGAAAGGAAAAGAAGGGAAATGAAATAAAGATAAAAGAAAGACAAATAGTAGAGAGATGATGAAAATGAAAAAAAAAAAATGGTAAAAATCTAACCTTTTTATGTTTTTGAGTAGGAGAGAAAAATAATGAAAAATGAAAATTTGGCAATTGTTGTGGGGCTATGCAACAACTCTTCCCATAATTGTGGCTAAATGTTGAGATCTTGCCATAAAGTATATGTTATCATCCATTGCACTTCTAGTAATATATCAAATGGATTCTAGTATTATTTATCAAAGCAAACACAAAATATATTAAATATGAGAATGGATGCTTCAGATCACCACCACCACCATAAATATAGTATTTTTTTTATATTTTTTTAAAGGGATTCTATGATGCAATAAGGTTATACAAACATATGTAATAAATCAACAAATAAAATTCTTAACATATCTATTATTTTTTGTCAAATAATCATGTAGATGAACAAAGTAATGAGAAAATCAAGAAAAACGTAGATGATTTAGATGCAAAAAAGTTAATTATTTGAAGATATGAATGACTCGAATCGTTGTGGAAGAGAGATAGATCCTCTGTTTGTCGCAATTAAAAAAAAAAGTAGATGATTTTGAAAGGAAAAAGATAAAGATCATTATATAAAGATATAGAATGTATGTTAGTAATTGTATGTTAGTAATTGTATAATATGTATAACCTTTTACCCTTGTTTTCTTTTGCAATCGGCTCAAAATTGGACGGAACATTTTATAAGCAAAATGTGTTGGAACAACCCATCCACTTCTTTTCCTATCAATTCTTTTCTTTTTCAAAAAAACAAAAACACTTTTTCTTATCAATTCTTTGTTTTTTTCTTTTTAAAAAAAAAAACACTCTAAGAACCCAATTTTTATTATTTTCTTTTTCCTTACTTTCTTTTCTTTTCTATTTTGGACTCAAGAATTAGGTTGGTAAAAATGGTTTGATCAAACTAGGACCGTGTCGTATCATACTTAAAACCGATTTATTTACAAATTTTTTTTTTTATAATTGGTACCATAGATACCCAAAAACGGTACCTTTTGCCAGTATCATGATATCATCTCGAGTCTCATTGTCAAAACGAAATTGACCTCAATTAGATTCGACTACACTTGATGTATCATCTCGAGTCTCATTGTCAAAACGAAATTGACCTCAATTAGATTCGACTACACTTGATGTAATAGAAATGATGACAAGCAGTCCTCATAGCTCAGCTGGTTAGAGCAAAACACATCAGAGCCTTTCCAACATTCATAAAACTTGCCATTTTATTCTTGCTGCAGACTTCTATGCTATAGAACAAAACACAAAGTATTGCCTTACAGCATACATTAACATTATAATGTCTGCAAATTTATTCCAATGTCATTTTTTTATTTTTTTTTATTTTTTCATCAACATCCTTCCATATCCCTCCATTTCAAATACACCAGCCCTGCCCGATAATGAGTGTAAGCTCCCGCCACCACCAGCACATGAAAAAGGTTGTGACTGTGTCCGGCAATATCAAATTTCCCTGGCATCCATCTCTCGGGTATTCTTGTTGCATAAATCAAGCTACCAATTCCATAAAAAGCACCCATCAAGATTTCGTATCCAGTAGTATATACAGCCTCTGGCTGATTCCAGAACAAGATAAGCTTATGAAAGATTGGTCCTGCGCCCGATAATCCCATTCCGAGAAATAACCCCGTCCTGATGTTACGATACTCTGGTCGGTCGAACACAGGTAAAAGGGAGACCATGATGGTGGCAATTCCCAAAAGAGTTATGAATCCTAAGTAAAGATTGCAGAAGAAAGGGTGGCATATGAAGGAGTAGTAGACTGGTGGGTAGAAGGAGGTGGATATCAAGGCGGCAATGCCTGCATAATCAAGCCTGAGCATGATGTAGGATAGCCGCTTGGAGTGACAGCAGAGCAAGTGGCATAAGCTGCTTGCTAGGAGGCAGAACATGGCCCCACCCAAGAATGCAAAGAATGGCCAGCGTGTGATGGGCCGAGTCATTAGTGGTGCTATTAAGTTCGCCACGTCCTCCTTCATGCTACGCTGAAAAACAATCACAGAAGTATTGAAGACGATGTGAGCAGAATGAAAAATAAATCACGAAGAAAAATAATAGTGAAGGTTTAAGGTTTCTTTCGGTACACAATCTCTATTTTGTGGGTCTCAGACTCTCGATCTTTTTTACTCCGTCCAATCAAGCAATATGATTCACAATCTATATGTAAAGAAATGTGTGTTCCAATTATCTAAACCATCACAAAGGTGTAATCAGGTTTACACTCCAAATCAGACTTCATATCCAAGCCACGTGGAGTACTAATATAACTTACAGGATGACCGTATTTTAAACTGAGACACACTGTTATAAAACTTGACACTGTTTGGATTTACTTCTGTAACTTAAATTTGTAATAATAAGAGAATTGGAATTTGTTAAAGTCTGATTATCTAAAGAACTAGAATGACCAAAACAACATTACATATTGTGGAAGCAATTAAATACAAAGATATTTACTTTTTATCAACTATAAAAATATATTTTATAAATTGTTCGTTAACAAATATCTGAAAAAATCTTTGTAGTTCACTCCAAAACACCCCTTACACGGATCAGCATATCTTCTAGTAACCAAAATGATAGAGAAAAAGTGCGTACTAGAGATAAGTTTTCTTGCAAGCATAGAATATTTCCTAACGACTACAGGCACTAGAAAATTTAAAACCAACGTCAACCCACTTGTAGCACGATCTATCACAAGCCATAAAACTTTGAAGATAAAACTTAGCTTTTTGCCATTAAAAGTCAAATAATATTCTCATAACATAACTAATGCCTTCATAAAGAAGTGAGAATGAGCAAAGGATAATAAGAAAATTGACATTACCAGAACACAAACATCGGTATGGTTGCTATGAGAGAACCGCTCGGGTAAACAATTACAAAGGAGTTCCACGATATGCCAATTTGATAACGATGGCAAGAAATCTGCCGATGCAGGAAATGAAGTCTTTATCTCGGAATGAAGTTTGTGCAAATCAGGTATATTTGGCAATGAAGGAATACAAGTCAAAAGGTCTTCACGAAGTTTATGCAAATCTGCTCTCCTTAATACATCTGGTAAATGTTTTAGGGTAGGGAGATCAACTACACTTTTTGCGCTATAAATTGTTAGGGTTAGGAAGAGGAAGAACCCAATCAAGTGTCTGCAACAACAAGCAACATGATGTAATTAAAGATGAAAACTTAATATAAGTAAGACACATAAATAAAGGTTTAAATACAACCAAATCTTTACAAACTTATGCAAATTGTATAAGACACATAAATAAAGGTTTAAGAATAACAAAATCTTTACAAACTTGTGCGAATATCGAATATAAAGGAGGTAAAACTATTCATGAATATAGCTATAGCAGTTGTTTAGGTTTCTTTCTCTTATCCATTTTCTTTCAGGTTTTTTTCGTATATCAATAGGCAATCTTCCTTGGATATATGCACTATTATTTCACCAGGTATGATGAAATTTAGAACCTAGCATGAATCTAGTTCAAATCATTAACGCACATAAGTCCATGTGTTTGACTTTTTGTCTCTTGTAAGTTGTAACCATTATTGTATGTGAAAATGTGCTAGAGATTATCTATCTTAATACAAGCATTATATTCCATCAAACCAGAGAACAAATTCTGTAAAATAATTCCCTTTCCTTACAATAAAATAGTTGGTTGAAGACAATCATTTTAAACAGTTTTACACGCAATAGAATACGATTAACAGAATGCCAGGTTTTTTGACGTTCCGTAAATTTATTGAAAGTAAAAACAAGGCTTCTTTTAAGGACATGAAAAAACTATGATAGTGAATTTTTTTCATATGAAGGGGGTCATATGGTAAACTCATTCAACTAACACACAAGGCTACCAACACAGCCATGCAACATACTGAATGCATTAACACTTGTGAACATCCATTAAATAGTTACACAAGAAAAACCTAAAAAGTATAAACATACAAATTGCAAAGATTACCAAGTTTGTACCACAAGCATTAACGGTTGCCCAAATCAATAAAAACAAACACAATTCCAGGGCTTGTAACGTGTTTGGGATTGCTTAGTCAGGTGCTTATCGGCTTGTTTATGTTTGGGTTTGCTTATTTGTAGAAACTAATTGCATTCAAAATAAGCACCAATCTTGGTGATTATTTGTAAGTGCGTTTTCAGGCAGAAAAAAAAAAAAAGAGAGAGCTATAAGCCTATAATGCAGTTTCAGACTTTCAGAAATATAGTTACCCAAAACACCTAAAAGCACTTTGTAGCTTTCAAAATTTGCAATAAGCACTTATTTTTACTCACTCCCAAACACCCTCTTATTTTTACCGAAAATAAGCAATAAGAAAAACTCTCTGGAAAACTGAACTGATTATAAGCGATACACACTTTATAATAGGCAGGTTGGTAACTACATAATATCTTTATAACAAATAGGAAATAGCCCAAGTAACCCATATAAGAAAATTATACATAATTCAAGAGAAACCAAATATTAATCAAGAAAAAGAAAAAAACAGCACAACTTCATGTATACATAAAAATAAGATAAATAAGAATTTTTGCTAACCATAATAGCCTTAAACCACAACTATAGTTAATACGCAGTAAAATATTATACATAAAAATATCTGCCGATATAAATAAACATCAACCATCATGTACAACATTTCTTAACGTACTAACCATTGCCCGGGCAATGGTTAGCAAAATCCAAAAAAATAAGCTAAAATTCAAGAAAAGGGTTTAAAAAAAATGAAAAATTGTACTTACGTCCAAACATTAAGGGTCTCATTATGAAGAGTAAAAATGCTGAAGAAAATCTGCTTGAGAGGCCATTCAGCTCTATAATGGCCTAATATAAATTCATTATCTTTCATATAAGCAGGCAATGAATGATATTCAACTAGCTGATACTTCACTTTTTTCCATAATTTCTTCCCTTTTCCTTCTTCTTTTGTTAATAATAATCCATCATCCTTATTATTACTATTATCAATCCTTTTGCCCATTTCCTGCAAATCCATTCAAGGGTTATGAAATTAGTACCTTAAATTACAACCCCTTTTTGTTAATTGTTGAAATGTGAACAAAAAATGGCTTAAATTTAAGAAAAAAGGGGGTAGTTACGTATACGACTATACGTATAGGTTAAAAATGATTAATTAATTGTAATTACCTGAAATTGGAGGAAACCCAGATAGGAATACTTTAAAAGATTATAAAATTATGGGCTTTTTGCATAAATTTTCAAAAATTCAAAATTTTTATAGTTAATTGTGTTTATTTATTTTCTTTATATTTGGTGATTTTTATTTTGATTTTGTTATGGTGGGATGAAAAACAGAGGAAAATTCCCAGGCGGATTGAATTAGGAATTTGATTATGAATTCAAGGAAATGGAAATGAATATCTGAACCGCCAATATATATACATTAATTATATAAAAATAAAAAATAGAAAAGTATTGCGCGGCTGATGCAGCATCGCCAATATATATATATATATGTACACACTAGAAACGTATCGTGTAGTTGCCGACTGCTTGCTTTGAATATCTAACTCATTCGTATATTTAAATGTGTTTTTTATACGTATAATAAAATAATTTTTTTGAAAAGTTATAATAAAATAATTCACCAAAATAATTTTTTGTTAAGAAAAATAGTATAATAATATTATAATAATATCATAATAATTATGATATTAAAATAGTTCTTACAAAATTAAAAAATTAAGTTCTTCCTCGAATGTAATAAAGATAATTGGGATTATAAAGATTTGCGTTTTGTTAATGAAAGTATAAACTATTTGGATGCATTAAAATTTATGATTTTTGATGTATAAATTACTAGTTTTTATGCATGTAATAGACTATTAATAACAATCTTTAAGATTGTCATTATCATTTTTCTAAAAATTTAAAGATATATGAATTAATAAGGGTTTAATGTGGACCATAACCGAACATATGAGATGTTTAAAGGTTGGTTTGTTTGGTGTGATTTGTGAAGAAAAAAAGAGATGCGGAGATGCCTTGATTATTCCGTTTGATATTTATTTTGGTATTGTCTTTATGTATTTTGTTTCTTGATTGATATTTTACTACTTTGTTGGAATGGGCTTTTGTACCTAAATTATTTCCACTTTTAAGCATTAGAGATTTTAAAGAGACACTGAGACACATACATTAAACTGAGATGAAAATGTCACTTTCGAATAAAGTATCTCATGACGAAAATATTTCTCTTAGTCGTGGTCATTTCGTGTTAAAAAAGATGTTAGTTGAGAAAAAGAAAATCAAACTATAATCGAACATATCAAATAAATGGTTTCGAAACATATGGTAATTACATCTTGAGTGACTCTTCTTGTATCAACCAATGGTTTCTTGGAAGCAATAGTGATTGAAAATTCTTTGTTTGCCTTAAAGGTTTGAAACTCCATGGAGTTTTGAATGTTGTAGGATATTTCAATACAAAATTATTCACTTTTTCCTCACCAGAACAAACAAGTCTTGCTGCAAGATCAAATAACTTAGAGGAAGATTATTTTGTTTGAGTGGAAGATGGAGAAACTTTTAGTTGTCGTTTCCACTCAATAACACTCATGATTCTTCATTTGGTTTTGAGCATTTGAAATAAACGAAGAATTGTTAATGTTCCAAACTAATATTGAAGATTTACTGAGGTAAATCTTTGTCGGAACATTAACATGTGAATTTGCTTTTTCAGAAACTTTTGTGTACGAACTTTTTCATTTTTAGTGAAACAATCTTATTCTCATTCTTGGAAAACTTTTCGTCAATTCAAATATTTAAAGAAGACGAATAAGCAAAAGAGATGAAAAAGGCGAAAAAGATAACGAAGTGAAGCATGTCTAAAATACTCATCCTTGTTAGAAATAGAAATATTATTGCTAGTTTTGTAATTAGCTAATAGTATAAGTATTTAATTAGTTAAGTATGGAGGGGGTATTATGAAAATATTTTGTGTGTATAAATACCCCCCTCCACCACCTTTTGTAATCAACCTTGATAACTAATACATTTCACTTCCCATCCAAAACCTATTTTCTCTCTACAAAACCTACTTTCCCTCTACTTGCATTTTCCATTTTCTTAACTTTA
The DNA here is from genome assembly GCA_025447715.1 of Asclepias incarnata. NCBI lineage: Eukaryota > Viridiplantae > Streptophyta > Magnoliopsida > Gentianales > Apocynaceae > Asclepias > Asclepias incarnata. Next base: position 1,614 of record JAOEHQ010047953.1, on the reverse strand, counting down.
GCATTGTTTACAATCCTCTTCTATCATACACAAATAGAAATACTACATAACTTTGCTTGTGGCTGCAACATGGTGAACCCCGACATCTATCGTTGGTAGTTTAATTTTATTTCCAAATGTAAAATTTTGGGCTGCCCAACACTTTTGAAATGTAGGACCTCAAGTCCTCAACTCGTTTATACTAAACAAATAATCTATTAATGCATGGAACTATTGTTTATGGGTGGTGATATTGGTATCATTATTTTTTATGGATCTATCACAGTTGTGCAATAACGGTTTAAACAGTCAGCTGTATAATTTGTACAATATGGTACATATATCAAAAATGATGGTACAAATATCACCACTCATTGCTTGTAAGTTACAGTATTTGATATCAACTAGGTGGTTAGTGCCGCCGATGGGAGGAGTCGATTTATGAAAACGTATGCGTTGATGGGTCGGGGGGCTAAAGGAAAACACAAACTTTTTCAAAGAAATATGTAGCACTCATTTGGTTCAAAATAAAACAAATGGTATTAAAAAAAATCAAGATGTCACGTGTCAGATAAAATACGAAAATTAAAACTATTGTGTGAAAGTGAAAGGGGTTCGTTTGGTGCCTAAAATTTAAAATGAAATGTTTAATGTCAAAATGTCAGGGATCAAAACTTTTGGTATAAAAAAAAACATTAGTATCAAAATGCAAATGTTGGAAATCTAGGGATAAAACATTCAAAGGGGTTTAAAAAAAAACGAAAATAAAATAATAAATATGAAAATTAAAACTTTTGTGTAAAAGTGAAAGGGATTCATTTGCTGCCTAAGATTTAAAATGAAATTTGTAATGTTAAAATGTCAGAGATCAAAAATTTTAGTGTCCAAAATTTTATAAATTAAAGTTTTAGTAGCAAAATGCAAAGGTTAGAAATCAAAGGATAAAACTTTTAAAGGAGTTAAAAAAAAAAGTTTCAAAACCCAAAAATAAGGAGGTTCGAAACAAATAAAATCAAAAGAAAAGGTTCAAAAAAATGGAAAAACTGACGGGACTCACTGCTACTGTAACTATTCACTCTGATCACTATAATAATATTTATAATTATAATTATAATGAGTTGCGTCTTTTGACATGTAGGCCCTTAAACTTCAATTTCCTTGTCTAAATATACAACAACAACAATATTTAATCCTGTCAAAGACAGAGTATAGAGGAGATAATATGTAGACAGTCATACCTCTACCTGAGGGTAGAGAGAATACTTTCAGGAAGACCCCCGACAAAAATGTTTGTTATAAAAACATGTTACATGAAAGTGTTAGAGTGTGTGTATGTATGGAGAGAGAAAGGAGGAGAAAACACACATGTATATCGACATATAAAAAATATTTAAACCTATAAGCACATGAAGCATAAAAGAAAATATGTAAAAAAAAACGTAAAAAAAAATATGTAAGCATAACAGCAACAAAAGGAGAAAAATGTAGGTATTTATGTGTGAAAGGATATAAGCAAAATTCATCTAAGAGGGTGTCATCTAATCATGTAAATGTGACAAAAAGATGGGGTGGGGGGGGGGGGGGGATTAGTGTGTTTAAAGTATTTTAGTATGGGACCCCTAAAAACGAAAATAT
>JAOEHQ010047952.1:0-10488 GCA_025447715.1 Asclepias incarnata | reverse complement strand
GTTCACTTCTATTTATAGGTGAATGCAAGAGATTGCATTTCCAAGGTAAATATACGTGTCACAATGTTATTGGACATATATACTGTACCATTTTGGGACTAACAACTAGTTAAACATATTTGTTATAGTTTTTCATATCAAACAATTGCAATGGATTTAATACCCAAACCCATTACCAATCTTTCTATTCCAAACAACTCCTTAAATTTAAAAAAAAAAAACTATTACCATTCCTACCAATACCAAATATACCCAACACACCCTTAATCAAAAACGCCCCCCTAATCCAGTGAGGCTGACCTTAATCCTTCCTCTAACAAAGAAAGGTGATAAACATAAACAAAGGGATGAAAGTGGTAGTCCAGCGAGTTGCCTCTGCCAGCGTTGAGGTCTACACTCACTCACTCACTCACTCACTCACTCACTCACTCACTCACACTAATATAATATTATTAATCTTGTATCAATGGTATGTATGTATTTATATATATATATATATATATATATATTTACTTGGTTTGCAGGTTGAAGGGCGCACAGTGTCTGCAATTGGAGCCGGCCTTCTTGTTCTCGTCGGAGTTCATGACCTCGATACCGATTCCGATGCTGATTATATGTATGTATATATCCATGTCATGTTATTTCTCTCATTATTAGTAGTAAATAACCTCAATTAACCACAATGGTGGTGGGCTAGTGGTAAAAACTTGGTCTGTAAGAGTATTCGAATCCTATGAGCAAAATTTATATAACCCTTGTGGCAATGGAGGTTCACCAGCGAGGACTCTAGGCTATTTGCAATGCGAGTGGTTGCTCTGTGATTAGTCGGCTCGTAAAGTGGGTGGGATACCTAGGTTTAAAAAAAAGAAAAAAACTAACCTCAATTCTATTCAAGATTAAATTAATGGTTTTCTTATTCTTTTGATGTTTTCCAGATGTCGTAAAGTGTTGAATATGAGATTGTTTCACAACGAACAAACTGGAAAAACATGGGATCTCAATGTAACTCTGTCTCTCTTTTTGTTCTCTTCCAATTATGCTTTAGATTATTGTCAATCCTTTTCGTTGTAAATTGATGCTTTAGATTATGCTTTTTGTAATATATACCGCAAATTTCGACAATTTCATTGTTGATGAAAGAATTTTCGCAAGAATTAACAACCAAACCATCCATGGGACTTTTTAACCGAAGTCCTTAACTGGAATTTCGCACCTCCATTCTGGACTAACGAGTATATGATAGGACAATGACCATTTCATATAACGCAAATATCATTTTTCAATCTTCGCCCGTCCTCTTATATTCATTTAATAATTAAATGTAAAAATAGAAAGTTATAAGCTTTTACTCACCAAATGTATGAAGTGATGTGTATGTCCTTAAACTTCAGGATATCAAAATCTTTTCTGTATTCAAGTTCATGAAGTATTTGTGTATATTGGCAGGTAATGCAGAAAAACTATGAGGTTCTATTAGGTATTGAAGTGCTTTTTGTCTTTGCCTTTTTTCTTATATGGAATGCTTTTAGTGCAAATTTATATATATATATATACATATATATAGATATATTACTTTTTTCAATTGATCCTAGATTATGGGTCAAGAAGAATTATTGTCTCTCTAATGCACTGTTTGGTGGTACAGTGAGTCAATTTACATTGTACGGGATACTTAAGGGTAACAAGCCTGATTTTCATGTTGCAATGGGACCCGATAGAGCAAAATCATATTATGCTTCTTTAGTGGAAAGGTTTCAAAGAAGCTACAAACATGATTCAGTCAAAGGTATGTTAGTTTTGTGTTTAATTAGACGTATCAATTTGTTAGAGTTGGCAATTTTGATGCATTCATTAAAAATGGGCCAATTTGGGCTACACTTCATGTCTAACAGGTTGAAGGGTTGAAGGAAGGTCTCCCTAAGTGTTATTTGACTCTGTCATTTTACTATTTCTACAAACAAAGCATAAATGTTGAGACATTGCCCCTTTTTTGTGCTTCACATTTACTTGATATCTTAAAATAGTTGGCGTAACTTGTGTCACTTGCGTGCATAATGAATATATGAAGATGAACAAAGGAGCTAATATAGATTCAACTTATAATTTAAACTTGGCAAGTTATGACATGCATTTTTTATGGTTGCTAATTGTCTTATATAGATAGGAACTAAATGAAAACCATAAATCTCAACAGAATAGGAGTATTTTTTGAAAAGTGATCCTGTGACCATTATGGGTAGCAGTAAGTAAGCTGGGATTGCTAACCCATCTACTTATGGATGGGCCAGTCTATGCATATTCTATCGCTAACATGTCACACGTGTATTATTTAAGGATAAGTGTCTGGAAATGTAGTCTACTATGCACGTATGTCTATTGTGTCTATCCAACTAAAGTGTTGTCTATTGTAGGTATTTAAATTTCTAATTTTAACATTGTATGTACTCTGGTATACATGGCATCTATATACACTGCCACTTCGAGTGCCAGGTTAGTCTGCAAGTTTTAATTGGTCGGGTACATACAATGTTAAAAATTGGGAAGTTAAATACCTAGAATAGACAAAAGTTTAGTTGGATACACACAATAGACATACGTGCATAGTTGACTACATTTCCTGACACTTATCTCCAAAATATATTATCTATCAAGGAAACGGGCATATGGGTCAAAACTTGACCAAGATTATGTAGACACACGTATAATTGTCTTATATACGTAGGCACTAAATGAAAACCATAGATGCCAACAGAATAGGAGTAATTGTATGGAATGTGATTATGTGACCATTATGGGCAGCAGTAAGTAAACTGGGACTGTTAGCCCATTTACTTACAGATGGGTCGTTCTATGCATATTCTATCTCTAACAGATTACGTGTAGTATACAACATATATTATCTATCAAAGGAAACAGGCAAATTGTTTGAAAATCGACCAAGGTATATTTTAATGCATAAAACCTCCTAAATCTTTAGATCATAACTCTAAATTATAATTGAAGTAATAAGTTTGTGTAATCATAATGACCACAAAAATGAAAGTGTAGGTCAACCTAACCTGACAAGTACAAATATCTATGCATTTTCATCCGCACCTCTTAGCCGCCTTAGGATTGTCTTGATGATTGATGGTCATTTGAAATCTTAATAAGTTTCAACAGTAGGATTGCCTTGTTGATGCATGAAGGTTTAGCCTATTAGTTTACACAAGATATTAGTTCCATAATTGTTCTATAAAATGAAAATATATTAGAAATGGCCATGTAATAAATTGTTCCCCAAACGTTGAGTAAAGAGAGATGAGCCCCCAAATCTGTCAAATTCAAAGGCGAGCATGCCAAACAGTCAAAGACATAAATTACTAGGCCTAAAATAAAGCTACCTAGTATTCAATGAGTAGCAACGCCTATTTTAATCTTCCCTCCATCTTCTCTCAATAAGATCATACGAAGTAGTCTATCTGTTCATCACACAGTCACATTGGCATCTGGTACATCCAACAAGTAAATGTTTTCCAATATGAGTTGCCGGGTATAGATCCATCAATGCCCCTTTCCTTCACTACTAGGAGAGTCGCTAGGTTGCTTCAGTCTATTTGATAATGGCACCCATCCTCATGATTAATAAAACCTAAAACCTTAAGATAAATCAACATTTACTCAATAACCTTTTATAACAACTTTTAAATACAACATGCATAAAAATCCCCAGTTTGATGTCCATTGAATTTTACAAATGAACATCAACTCATGTTGCTCTAGTTGTCATTCTAGAGAAAATTAACTACTGAGAAAGGCCCACACCTAGGCAATTACCAAACAGATGCATTTAACTATAAACCGAAAATCATAAAATTCTTGTTTTCTGGTGTTAGAAAGTAGATACCCGTCGGAAAGTACTTTAATGAAGTAACAACCACAATGAATGCCTCACAATTTAGAGATTCGTGGCTATGAAAGTGACATCACAACATTTTATTCACTAGCAAGATGTATGATATGGAAACCAACCGAGACAAGCATCCTTAAGGTCTCATTAGGTCCCACCGTCCCAGTAAATGAAATGCTAGGAATGCCCCTGAATAATTGCATATTAAATATGAAGTCAAAAAACTACTATGTTTCTACACCCCATGGTAAAGTAACTACCACTTGTGAAGTATCGAGTCAAGCAACCAAGCATATAGCAAAAACATCTCAAAATATATTAAGTAACCCTACTATGTTACTCTACCCATAGTAAAGTAACTGCCACTTGTGATCTTCAATTGATTATATTAGTGTTACCTAGTCCCTTGGTAGCGTTACTACACGTAGGTAGTCAACTTCTCCACAAATTCATGCATTTCCAAAAATGCAAGGAACATGTACTGGGTGGAATTTCCAGTCCTAGTGTTAAAACAGTTTAATGTAAGGAACACATATTACGTTATTTTCCTTTTTGGTTTTCCATTTTCTGGGTCGCAATTTCATTTCTTTTTAACTCAAATAAGTTTGATCAACTCTAATATTTTAATTTCTTTTTGTGCCATAAAATAGGTCCATAAATTGGAAATGTCAGTATGGCAGAACAAATAGAACCTTATATTTTATATCAGATACTTGGTACAAGAGATCCCTCTTTAAATAATAGTTAAGTAGTTAACCAAAAGATTGAAACGTCTTGTTTCAGCATTCTAACGTCTAGTAAGCTTGCTATGGATTTGGATATTGATATTTTGTTTTCTTGTTCTTTGCTGGCTTCCAGATGGAGTATTTGGGGCAATGATGAAGGTGAGGTTCTCGAACATCCTATATCTCTTTTGTTGATGTCCATGTATTAAATAGTGTTGCGATTTTTGATTGATAATGGAATTTGGAGACGTGATGAAGGTTAGGTTGCCAAATACCCTAAATCTCTTCAATCTAATTTTAGCTCTCTGCTCAATGGTAGGTCAATCTGGTAAATGATGGTCCAGTCACAATGCAGCTCGAGTCACCACAGTCATCAAGGTCAGTTCCACAACCACTGATTTTTTCCTTTTTATATAGATACGGGTACCACGAAAGTGACATGCCACCACTGAACATAAACATGCTGGTTGTGTAACGTCAAATCAGGTCGGTTTTTAGTTGGGTCTGACCAACAGGCTGGAAATTGTATTCTTATATTGAATTGTTAGTATAACTAATGTGTTGAATATGATAGGCTATAATCTAATATGTTTAATAAAGAGATTTCAAAGGTTCTATGCAGATGAATACATTTTAAATAACTATCAACCCATTTTAGTGATATATCACTCGTTGCATTCTTGGTTTTAATCTTTTAGCTTAACTCATTTCACTCGTTAGAGATAATACATAACCCTAAATGACCGTTTCATATATACTCTTGTAAATGGTTTCGAATTACCATATGCAGAAACAATAACGATTCTTCATCTATGAACGAGTAGAACGAGTACTATGCACGGGAAGTAATATATGCATAGATGAACAATAAAGTAGAACGAGTACTATGAACGGGAAGTAATATATGCATAGATGCGGCTTCTTCATCTTCTTTTATATTTGATGTAAACTTTAGTGCACCGTGTTTGATGTTCTGATTATCTTCCTTGTACTAACATTTCTGCAAATTATGTTACTTTACAATCCATCTAACGATAGAACCTCGTAATTCATCCTCCTAAAACTTTAACTGTGAATGGGCAGTTTAGAATCGTTTTAATTCCAGATTTAAGTTTACTAATTAATTTCTTGGACAAGTTTATGCTTTAAATTTTTTTTAAATAAAAATTAATTAATTTTGACAGGTATTATAATGGATTGAAACAATAGACGCTGATGACAACCTCACATTATGCTTACCCTCTTCAATGCAACCCCTCTACTACCCAGTTTTAATCAACAATATTGCCAGCTTATTAATGTGGCTTATTCATAGAAAATTCCATACCAATCTGTTGGACTTTTAACAAAAAAAATTTTTTTTTATAAAATTTAACGAAGTCTTAGATTTTTTAAATAATCAAAAAATACATTTAATATTCATTAATTTAATTAAATAATTATCATTTTTTATATGAATTATAAATACATCTGGAATATTTAAACATCTTAATAATTATCATTTTTAGTATCATCTTAAAAATCATACAAACCATAATGTCATATCTAAACATCATACTTAAAAAGTTGACATTACACTTAATCACAATTAAAATTTTTTTTCTTATTATAATTATTAAACTCTATAATACCCCCACTTAATGTTAAATAATATTATTTAGAGCAAATTAACCTCAACATTCTAATCTTGTATGTCTCTTGATTGGTCTTAGTATCTGTACGATTTATATACTGTAAGTTAATTATGAATAATTACTTTTCTTGTATATAACAAAATTGTAATAAAATATAAAGTTGAATTACAAAGTTTAAAAACATTAAACAAAGATAAACGGATAAACGAATGAGGTTTTCCTTAAGTAGGTTACCCGGGGAAAGTGGGTCTTTTTAACTTAGACATATGCGATATGCGGTCTAACCGGAGTATCCCGTGACCTTTTCAGTATCTTTATTTGACCACCTCCAAGATTATACCTAGTGAGATACAAACCTTGGATATCTTGTAAAGAGGTCCAAAATGTTAACCGCTAGCCACCTGGGAGGTGCTTACATCAAACAAAGACATACTAGTTAATACATACGAATTTAACTACTTACATAGCCAATGAACTCTTGGTCTAATGGTCCAGAAGGGAGATTGGATGCTTTCCTCTCTGGAGTTCTCGAGTTCAAATCTGGGCATTGACGTTTAATTACTAACTTGAAAAAAACTAACTACTAACAACTAACATTTTCCGTTCAATAAAAAAAAATATTTACATGAATTTCATGAAAACAAATAAGTTAATTCTCAAATTAGTATTCACATTTGTAAATAACATTGACTAGATAAATTAGAAACTAAATATAGAAAGAATAGAAGCTGTCACTATAAATGAGAGTGTAGAATACTCATATATAAATGTTAGCACAATCATACGTGAAGAGCAATGTAGTGATGTATATATGAAACGGACTAACGTCACACATCATGAAATTCGTTTTTTTGATCGATAACTATGAAATCTCTATCAAGATCACGTACCCAGGGCGATATCAGAAAAAAAATTCCAATTAAGATAAAATTAAAAAATCCACGAAAAAAAAATTCAAAAGGTGACAACATAGGAAAAATTTTAAAATTCATGAAAATTTTAAAAATACATGACAAAATTTAAATTTCGAGGGGTCATTGGCCCCCCTTGCCCCCTTTTGGTACCGCCCTGCATGTACCTATCGTTTCTTTGTACTATTATTACCGAAACAAAAATGGTATCATATTGTAACATTGTCAAAGCGTAAAACAAATCAAAGTCTATATATCGGATTCATTTGTATGGTAAATTGAGCTAGGAGCTTGTTTATTCCTAGTTACGATTCAAATGCATGAATATTCTCATAATTTTAAACCTGAAGATTCAAGTGCCTAGGATAAGCCCAAATAAAAGGCTCATGAGCTCTAGCGAATTCAAATATAGAAACAAAAAGTTTTATAATTAACGACTTATGTAATTAACAAATTTTTTAAACTGGTTTATATTGGATGTGGGAGACTTTGGCTCTCTGGAGGCCCGGTTCCAAATCCGAGCATTAGTGTTTCATAATAATTTGGGAAAATCTAACTACTAACAACTAACATTTTCCGTTTAATAATATATATATAGGCAAAAGTGAATATAAGGTTGTCCTATATCTAAGCTTAGGTATGAAACCTCTCACATACCAATTTTTAATATTTGTTGGTATAATAAATAAATGACCTGGGCTCCATGAAATTTATGGATTAAAAAACAAAAATGTGAGTGTTTCATACCTAAACTTAGGTATGAAACAGCCTTATATTCACCTCCCCTATATATATATATATATATATATATTTTATATATCAGTATCCTTAGTCACTTTTTTGTTTCAGAAATCTAAACCAATCCAATAATCAAACACACAAAACCAGATGAAAATTAAATTAAAAAAAGAAAAAGAAAGATCCATCAATTTATCTATATCTTTGTATCTAATTCCCAAATCTATATCAATATACATACACAATATATACATATACATACACAATATATACATACATACACTCTATTTATATAATCTGTGTCTACAGAAATACATATAAATATGGAAAATGGTAACGATAGAAACGAACTGCCACCAGTTGTCCAATGGTGGTTTAGGGTTTTTATAGAGAGAAACAAACCATGGGGACATGAAGATGGAAACGGGTGATGTTAAAACAGAAACTGTGATTTCTTCTGACCAACACCACAGCTACTTGCCACCAACCATCGCCACCTCCGACCAACACCACTGCCACTTGGCACCAGCCACTTCCAGTCACCACCGCCACCACCGCCATCACCGCTCACCACCGCCACATGTATCCTAAATCTTATTTTGCACAGCTACATACAAACCTATATCCTAATATATGTTTGAAACGAAAAAGAGAACAAACCTATACATTAAACACGAAAAAGAGAACAAACCTATACATTAAACACGAAAAAGAGAACATAAAAAAACTCTAGATTTATCCATCAGAGATCCGATGGCTGAGTGGGCTGCCGGAAGTTAGCCGGGAAAAAAAAAGACATGAAAGAAAAAAGAGTAGGGAAATGGTGGTGGTAGATGTAATGTTTGAGAGACGAAAAAATCAAAAAAGGGTGAGGGAGAAATTGAAGATTGGTTGGTTGTGTAGTGAATGGTGATAGATTAAATACTGTAAGTATTTTTGGGAAAATGGTGTAGACATAGATCTAGATTAAAAAGGGGTGAGAAAATGGTTTTTTTGGGTGTAATTTATCTTTGTTGTTGTATACATGTAGACATAGATGTAGACATAGACATGGGAAATGGATTTTATGTATGTGTAGATATGGATATAGATGTAAACATAGATCTGTAAAATGGGTTTTATATATGTATAAATATAGATGTAAACATGGATTTATTGATGAAGATGATGATGATAAATATATATATATATATATATATGTCTATATGTATTATTAATTCGAAAATGATCAAGTTTGGTCCTTTATGCCCTGCAAAGTACCAAAATATCCTCACGTAGGGATGGGCATGGGACCGTACCGGTACCGATCCCGATGGTACCGGTCCCGAAAATCGTCAAAAACTAATACCGGTCCCGATCCCGAAATGGTATTCGGTACCACTATTCGGTACCGGTACCGGTATTTCCCGACGGTATCGGGATTTTTCCGGTACCGTCCCAGTCCCAATCCCACGAACTACCAAAAATAGATACCGGTCCCGGTCCCGAATGGGATTCGGTACCATTATTCGGTACCGGGACTTAGGATTTCTTGCTCATCCCTATGTGAAAGTAGTCCTCAAAAAGGAAGCAGGTAGTCTACAAAGAGGTGAAAGTAGTCTACACAGAGGAAGATAGTCTACAAAGAAATGAAAGTAGACAAAAAGAGACTACTATCTAAGGTAATAGTAAGGTAGTCTACAAAGAGATTAGATGATAATAACTTATTTATTAGTTTAGATTTATTATTTTAATAATTATTAAATAAACATATTTTTTAATTTATTATAAAACAATTAATGTTTAATTAAAAATGTAATAATTAATTACTTTATTAATAATATCTAATATAAGAAGTAATTATATTATTTATTATTTATTATATTAGTTATTATTTATTATTTACAATTTATTTTATTAATTATTTTTTATTATTTTACTATTTATTATGTTAATTATTATTTATTCTTTATTATATAAATTAAATAAATATATTTATTTAATTTATTATTAAGAAATTATTTTTTAATGAAATTATAATAATTAATTATTTTATTAATAAAATTTTAGATAAGTATTAATTATTAAATTTTTAGATAAAATTGTTAAATAATATTAAAATATGTGGAGGGAAAGTGAAATATAAGGAGGGAAAATGAATAAATCAAAAATCTTTTTCGCGACGACATTTTCGTCGCAATAAACATGGCAAGAAATTTTTTCGCTACGACGGAAAAAATAAAAACAATAAATATGTTGGAAAAATATATTGCGACGGAAAATTTCGTTGCAATAAACATTATTTTTTAAAGAAAATCAAAATTAAATTTTGTTTCTTTTCGCGACAAAAAATTGTCGCAATAAACATTATTTTTTAAAGAAAATCAGATTTATATTTTCTTTTTGGCGACGAAAATTTTGTCTCAAGGCATTAAATTTCGTCGCAAGGCTCCTGGTTTGACTACCAAAGTCAAAAAGTGTACATTTTTTTCGTTTAGCATTTTTTTTTTTGGGACGAAAACGTTTCGTCGCAAAAAATTTAGTCTCAAAAAACTTAAATTCTTGTAGAGTGTGTCTGTCCGACTGAACGTATATATACACGGTCTAAAATC
>JAOEHQ010047951.1:0-10488 GCA_025447715.1 Asclepias incarnata | reverse complement strand
AGAAAATTTGCTAGGAGTTAGGGGCATTTTTTTCTTGGCTCGCACTGGGTACTCAAATCCTCAGGGCCGCCACTGCTATTACCTATATACCAGAGCTCGGCAGTTTTTATCAGCAAAGCGTCTATGATAGCCAACAACACTCAGAACATTGTTGCGTAAGATGGGGTTTCCGTAAAAAAAAGAATGTTCGAAGCTTTTATTGCATCGCACCCATTCGATATTGTTGAGTTCCTGTTGGTCATGACTCATGAGATAAGTTTTATACATGCTTATCATGAAAATGACTGCAACTTAATTATTGTTAACTACAAACCTCATGGATGTGAAGAGCTTCTCGCACATCTTTTCTATTAGCCCAAGCAGCTGTATATACATTAATGTCATCCTACAAAGAAGTCTAGAAGTCAAAGATTATAAAAAGCCATAACGTGTAACTGTAAGAGTGATTGATCGATTAACTAGTTTCAGTATGACCATTATTATAGTTGTAAAATTAAAAATATTTTGCATGTGGAGAGAGAGAGAGAGTAATACAAGAGACCATCGTTTTTGAACTTGAGGTAACGACCAAGCATCAAAAGAGGTCTTGTGAAGACCTCTCAAATGTTGATGAATTTCGTCCAATTAGTCTTATTGGTGTTCAATATAAGATTATTGCGAAATTACTTGCTAATAGATTATCGGTGGTGTTAGATTCTGTCATTAGTTCTACTCAATCGGCTTTTATGAAAGGAAGGAATATTCTTGATGGCCCTTTGGTTTTGAATGAGATCGTGGAGCACTTCAAAAGAAAAAAGCTTTGTTTCTCAAACTCGACATTGCCAAAGCGTACGACTCTCTTAATTGGAGTTATCTCTTATCTATCCTCTCCTTTATGGGGTTTGGACGACGCTGGATTAGTTGGATTTCAGGTTGTTTGTGGTCTACTAGATCCTCTATTTTAGTTAATGGGAGCCCCACTAATGAGTTTTCTTTTGAGCGTGGCATCCGACAAGGGGATCCTATGGCACCATTCCTGTTCATTGTTGCTATGGAGGGTTTGCATGTTGCCTTAGAAGACTTAAAAGAGGCGAACATTCTTCGCGGTATCCAGGTTGGCAATATTTCTGTTTTCCACTTAATTTATGCTGATGATGTCTTATTTATGGGAGATTGGGCGGAGGATAATTTGAAAAACGTTATGATGGCATTTTCTTGTTTTTATTTGGCTTCGGGATTAAAGATTAATTTACATAAGTCTAAACTTTATGGAATCGGGGTTCGGGGGTCGGAAATTGAGCATTTTGCTAGGATTGTTGGTTGCTCTAAGGACAATTTTCCTTTTACTTATTTGGGTATACCGATTGGTGCAAACATGGCGAAAAGTGTTTCTTGGAAACCAATTGTGGATAAATTTTCTAAGCGGTTGTCTAAGTGGAAGGCAAATCTTTTATCGATTGGGGGTCGGGCCACTCTTGTCTCTACGGTTCTTGGATCCTTAGGTACCTATTTTATGTCACTTTTTCGGATGCCTAATGTGGTGAAAAAAGGCTCGAATCGTTACGTGCCAAATTCTTTTGGGGTGGCAATGAAAATACTAGAAAATTACATTGGATCAAGTGGGATAGAATTTTGGCTAGCAAACACTGTGGTGGCCTTGGATTAGGTTCTCTTGATGCGCTTAATAAGGGGTTATTACTTAAGTGGCGTTGGCGTTATGTTAATGAACCAAATGCGTTGTGGGTCCAAGTGCTTCGAAATTTATACAATCCGAATTCATTTTGGGATTGGACACAACCGAATTTTATGAAATATGGTTTATGGTCACAAATTTCAAAGGTGGCAATTGAGTTACATGATAAACAAATCATCCCACTTCATGCACTGTCAATTAATATTGGGAATGGAGGATTGGCTCTCTTTTGGCATGATATATGGCTTGGCAATACTTCTTTTAGACTTCGTTTTCCACGTCTGTATAAGCTTGAACAGGTGCATGACTGCTTGGTGATTAATCGGTGGAATGGAATTCATTTTTCTTCTTTGTGGCGACGTCCTATTCGGGGAGGGATAGAAGATGAAGAATTTAAAAGATTACTATCAGATTTGAGGGACGGGTCTTTGAAAGATTGTGAGGATAAATGGGTTTGGAATTTATCTAAGGACTCAACTTTCTCGGTAAAAGATGTGAGGGTTCGTATTGACGACTCTTCTCTTCCCGTGGATTCGTTTTTGACTAGATGGAACAAATGTATTCCAAAGAAAGTGAACATATTAGCTTGGAGGATTTTGAGCGATCGCATCCCTTCCCGAACTAATCTCTCCGTTAAGGGCATTGACATTCAAGACACTACAGATCAAAAATAAGAATTTGTTAAAATGAATATAATAGCTGATTATTGGCTAATAACCCAAATCAGAATCTAGCTCTGGTACCTTATCTACCGCTAACCGCTTGATCGAATATCATGTATGCACAGACTGTTGTTGGGGTCTACATTCAAGTACTCTCCACCGCAATTTTCTTTAGCAGATTGAAAAAATGTATAACTTAATGTCTTAATTCATGAGCATATTTCAGGTTTCTTTGGTTCGAGCAGAAGCTCGGGAAGGTGTAATAAAATGACGTCTGGGCGCATACTAGCTAGACTATATAATTAAGTTTAAATACGTGAGCAGACAACTCAAATGTAATTGTTTCATTACCGTGTATATTGTATGTGATAAGAGTGCCATATGATGAGCGAATGGGATTCTTGAATTATAATCGCCACTTGTATCTGTGAAAGAATTACCGGCCGTATACCCCTAAGATGGAAATGATTATATCTTTAAATAAGTGAATAAGTACCGTGTGGCCTTCGACCCACTGGTATCATTACCTTCCCCACAACCTGTTGGCCATGGGTTCAATTAAGTCCCGTCGTGGACATCAGTTGTGAAATTTCTCAGTTTATTCAGTTGTGAAATTTAGAAATGCATCAACATGTGCCCATTTTAATTAGAATTGTAATTTAGAGATGAAATAACCTTTCCTGATAAATAAGAAAATCGAATGATAAATTTGAATATCAAGGCTTGATATTCATGTGTGGCTAGCTCTTCACCAATATCGTTTCCTCCAAAAGATGGAAACAAGAAGCTGAAACATATGTATCTTAATTTGTCTTTCTTAAGAGTGACTTCATTTAGTTCAAAGAATCTTGGTGGGCAAATCTGTTTTAGTAACTAATTCCAATACCAAGGACCAAGGACTAAAGTCTTTGGGAGTACCGTCATAGATTTGTTGAACGATCAGTGGCACTATTTTGCCACTGTAGGAACTACCACCAACATACAATTGATTGCTGAGAAATTTGGGATGGTCCAGAAGCCACTGCAAGGTGGACATAATAGGCAAATATCCATCTTACTATCTTAGTTTGTTATAAGACCGTAAATTGCATTTTGCTCCAGTGTATAAATTGTGTGCACCGATTGTTGACAAGGCCAGTATAAATCATAATTTAGAATTCCATTTTGAAGGATTGTAAATGTACATGACGGTACTTTCCTCAGAAAACTGTAAGCCAGCTTTGCCGATAATGTATCATTCGTTATGTAATTTTCAGGAGTTTTTGCATAGGAGAATCCAGTCAGTGTTAACATCAAAGATATTGACAACCTTATATGTTTATTCGAAACCTTATGGCAAACATTAGTCATGAAATCATTTCATCCTCATTTAAGTAACGTAACACATTTTGGTGAAAGCAAGAAAACAGGGTAACAATTACACACCTTTGTCCAACTGTAAGGGACCAACTCAAGTATCAGCTTCTCTAGAGTAGAGATTGCATAGTTAATAGTGAACGGGGCTGCACACCAGTGGCGGATCTAGAAATAAAAATCACGTGTGTCCAATTATGAGTTATTCACTTCAAATGCTTAAAAATGCTTACTTTATAATTTACCTAGGTCCGATATCTTGGATAACATGTGTCCAAACATAACTTTCCATATATTTTTTAAAAAAATTTCCAATCTAACCTAGGTCCATAGACCTAGGTGGGAACTAAATAAAACCGCCCTTGCTGCACACAACCATCGAAGTGTCAGATAGACGCACATTTATCAAGCACGCATGCATTATGGCTGTAGATAACAAGAATATTGATTTTGAGCATTCAGTGCTGCAATGTTTTGCTAATAATGAAAGGTTAACAACGTTATAAAAAAGTTCTGCTTGCAAAATTGGTATATATTTTCTGATTCAAAAATAAAACATTAGGTTATGGGTATTGTCTGTAATATATGTAGTCTATTGACTTATTAACAGTCCTGGATTGGAAAAAAAAAGAAAAGAGAGAAAGATAATATGATGTACGCATGACTTAAAATGATTATATTCTATTGTTTTAAACCACTTAATTCATCTCTAAAAGCTATTTTGGTAAAATTACTAAAAATGCAAAAAATACCTATTTCAAACAAGTCCAGAAATAGAAGAACAGCCAGGGCCTCAAGTTAACCATATCATTGTATATTTGTATGGTCCAATCGATCGGCCCCAGAAAGTTTTTCGGTTTAACTTGAAAACTGGTTTTTAAAACATTGTTAGTTCATCTTCATCAAGCAACCAAAATAAATCACAGTTGGTTTTGGGTATTAACTAAGGGGATAACATATATGCTGCTTCCCCTCTCACAATCTTTAAATTTTTTTAAAACATTTAGCCATGTGATTGAAATCAATGTGAAAGGAAGATGTAAACATATATGTTATCCCCATTAACAAAATAGGAAAAAAAAAAAGTAGAACACACAATGATTCTTCTAGTCAAATACAAAATATTCACTTCATCGAAGAACACAGAAAATAAACACAATTCCAACTCCAAAATCCTTAAACCCTCAAAAACCTATTCATCATCGTCGTCGTCATCATCTTCATCATCATCTTCTATATTAACACCATCACCTTCATACCCATTACCTAAAACAAGAATCTTGTCCCAAACATCTTCGCTAACCGGAACAACCGACAACCTCGGCTGTCTAAACAACCCAAACTCCTTATTATCATTCTTCAATTCCAGTTTCATTTTCTTCAAATCAACCACTCTCCTCATCTCCCCGACCGCTTTCACATCGACAGCCCCATTCCCTTTATCGTCTTCTTCGTACCATTCACGAATGACGGTCACAACCCCGACTATTTGGGGAGACTTAGTCCCCGAATGGTAAAAGAAACAAAGGTCATTAAGACGGAACGATTTTAAGTTTTTGATTGCTTGGTGGTTTTTAACACCATCCCAATTGGAAATGCCTTTGTTCTTTGCCTGGTCTTCCCATGACCATTTCCCTGGTTCTGTTTTTATTAGCCAGTACTTTTTTTCTGAATTCCCCATTTTTCTTTTCCTAATGATTTTTCAGGGGGTTTTTTTCTGCTTTATAAAGGGTGTTTGAGTTGCCTTTAAAAAATAGAAAAAAAAAAGGGTGTTTGAGTTTTGGCGGGAATTGGGGTCGCTGCTTTGGCGCCAATAATTTTTGTTTGTGTATAAAAATGTTCGAGATATTTGAGGATGTGATTAAAGCTTTTGAACAAATTTCAAAATTTTCTAATTTTTTTTTTATCTTGTTATTACTAGTTTTTTTTTTTTTCACGACAATTGATGTGCCAAATAATTAAGGTTAAAAAAATAGATAAACTCAATAACAAAATAAAAAGTTGGATACAAGCAATAACAAAAATACAATAGCAAAAAAGAACAAAACTGAATACATATAATAAGTGTAAACCGAGCAAAGTTTAATAAACTTTCATACACAAATCCCATTTTGTAAATAGTCAATACTCAATAATATTACAAAAATTCTCAAAACTAGTGTTTACACATCGTGTATAATGCATCCATTCGGGTCAACAATGGTGAAAACATATGAATGAATACACAGGACATAAGGCCTCTTCCTATCCTGACGCCGTCATCCCTTCGTCTTGACTGCCACATCAGCTTTCTCTCTCCAAGACACACCCAATAACTACTCCCTCCCTATCATACCCCCTTCATCATTCCATCTCTAATAAAATAATAATAAACACACACTCACGTACACACAAACAACTCGTTTATACATTTCGTAAAAAAGACGGATGTTGACGACGACGGCCCACGATGGGCTGCTGCCAACCATGTCTTGCTCGTCTTTCTTGACGACCACCCACGACATATAGCTTAGGAAGGGGCCTAAAAGAAGAAGAAGATGGATCTGATTCTTGAGAGTGAATTGGGATGAAGAGAATTATTTGATGGAAAGAGATGGAGAGAGAAATTTTATTTTATGAGAATGAAAAGCTTTTGATGGAAGCTATACAAAGCAAACAGATTCAAATACAAAGATTATCATGAAAATCATGAAAGCTTCATCCAATTTATTGTATAATGTTGGTGGATTATGAGGTAAGCAAATCCTAGGTGGATAACAAATTATCCAAGGTGGCATGCCTAAGTACATGCCAAATCAGCATTTAATTGGTTTATAAGTTATTAAAATAATAACTTTTTAATGTAAGTAATTTACAAATCAGTGAGTAATAAAATAAGGAAGTTGATAAATTTATAACAATTTTTTGCTATCCACAACAAAGTACAAATTGTTACTGCGTAATGTACAATTGTCTAAAGCAATACTTGTTGTGAATGGCAAAAAATTGTTGTAAATTTATTATCTTTCATAAAATAATGCCACCTTGTTGATCAATAAATATGATTACAAGTAAAATCATTCAAATTTGTTTGACATCATTATTTTAAAACAGTAAGAGAAGAATGCTTACGGTAGTAATTTATTATTTACCGTGGTAATTTATTATTTACAGCATGGACTATTTATTTATAATATATAAAAATAAAATTTATTTATTTTAATCCATAAATAAACATGTTAAAATAATCAATAAATAATAACAATATATCTATTTTTCGAACTTATAATTTAATATTACTTATTATTTAATTATTTATCAATCTACTAACCTAAATAAACGTAATTGAAAATTTTAAAACGACATGAATCACGTTTCACCATCATGATTATAGATTAGATTATACCATTACCAGAATCAGAAGTAATATTAGTTCTTCACCAATATTTTTATGAAAAATGTCTCTCGCTATTAAATTACTGTTGAAAAGACTAAATGCATGTGATGTAACATGATCAAATATTATTTACTTTTAAAAAAAGAATCAATCATACAATATATATATATAGACAATCCGTACATCGTACGAGTATTAAGACTAGTTTTCCATAAAGTTAAACTATTTATGTTTGAGCCTTAACTTATATGGTATGTGGAAAATCCTTCAATCTCTAAGTAAATCTTTACTACCTTATAAAAATTATAGCACTAACTATTTTTGAAAATGTTGAAATTTTCTACATGCGATATGACACAAATACCCCCCTCATGTTTTCTAAATTACCCCCTCATTTACTCACTAATTTAAACATCTCCACTTAATATACCTAAAATACCCTTAATAAAATAATTTACAACATCCATCCCTCAACTCTTAAAATAACTACAATACCCCATTTTACATCAATTCCATTTACATCAATAGCCTACACTACTTGTCGTCACCACCACCAGTCGCCGCTGCCGCCCGTCGCCGCCGCCGCCGCTCGTCGCCCCCGTTACCACCACATTGCCGCCGCATTGTGCGGGTACCATGCTTATGTAATAACCATTATTTGTCTTAAAAAAAACAACTTTTCAAATGCAAATACACTTTTCACTTTTAAAATGAGTTACCGTACCTTTGTCTAAAACCATGACTCGATCGCAACTCCATTCAGATATTCACCCCCCTCCCCCCTCTTCTTTTTGTTTGACTCTCGTGGGCTCGTGGCTAAATGGGTAGACACATTACATATATTTTAGCCACATCAATTTTTTTTCCTTCTTATTTTTAAATGATACGTACAATCAAATTATATCAGGGTTGGGAAAAATACCAATACCTAAATAACCCGACTCGATTCAAATGAATTTGAGTTACATAGTTCGTCTTATTCGAGTTTCCGGTGGATTATTCGAGTAACCAAAACCCAAATTTTTGATTTTAAAACCATGTCAGTATTGGTGTAAAAGCAATCAAAAAATGTTATATAACTTTTGATGAAACACAACACCCCAATTAAATAAAAACTTTATGGTCCCATATTATCTTTTCATCATGGGTGAAGATAACACATTTCATAGATTTCCAAAAATGCTCATCAACTTACACATATATTTCACCAACAACCAGTCATGCAAACCAAAACCAAAAAGAAAATATCTAGAAACAAGATAGAACAAGCAAACATTGGTTTTCTTTTCTTCTTAAACACATGAACATGAATCAGCTTGTTTTTCACACGTTTAGTTATTAACTATAGTTTGTTTTGTTTAGTTTGTATGGAAATTACATATTTAGGATCAAAATCTTTTTGGTTTGTGTATTTTGTTAACGTTGGGCATGGAGATCCTTAAATATGTGTTAATAGAGTATTAAAGTTGTGTAACTTTAAATAAGAAAATCTTGTTATTCTTGTGTTCATTTGACTTTTGAAGTCAGTTTTTCTGCGCTTGAATAGTTACCATTAATTACACATTTATCTTTATTACACACATCACTTTTGAGTTATTAAACGCATTTTAATATATATATAAAAAAATCAATTTCTAATATACACGTTCAACAGCTTTATCACCTTCCCGCAATAGCATGCAGGGAAATGCTCCTACTTCCTTGAAAAAGCAGTTGATTCAAACACCAAAAAAGTTTTACAAATAGGTTTAGCTAAGTCAATTTATACTAACAAGCTAGGTAAAACAAGTCATATTCATAAAACTTGCTAATATAAGATGGGTAAACTTAATGATCATAAGCTAGTTTTTAAAATAGTCCATACACAAGCCAAATATTTTTAATAGTCCATAAGCTAGTCAAATTCATTAGATAGACAAAAAATTTTAAGATAGTCAAATACTTGATAAAGGGAACATTAAGGAAAGCTGTTGAGGCCAAGTTGCATCTTCCAGGGGAAAGCTTTCTGCATTAAACAAATGGAAATATATGAATATACGATAATTAAACGAAAACAACTAAGACAAGAAATGTGATATGTATATATAAATTACGAGAATCGAAAGCAACAATTATGGGTAAGATTTTGCACAGAGTTTGGTTAAAACATTAATGCCCTTTTATGGGGTTAGAATACTGCAATCAAGATGTGATGGTGTTTCATACATGTTTTTCTTCTTTTAATCATACTAACTATAACTAATCCATGTATGGACATTTCAAGAAAAGATATTGTAAACACTTGATCCATGGTAAGGATAACTAATCTCCCAAGCAACACATACATACAAAAAGAATTAAACCATCTTAATTACCTGTGAAAATAATGTGCATATTATTACAACTGAAATGGGCAAATGCAAATGTTCAGGGGCAAGGATGGGTTTGACAATATCATATGAAAAAAAAAAAAACCTTGAACTAAGATCTTATGTCTCTATAAGCTAAGAAAAATGCCCTTCAAAATTGACCTAGATGGAATCTTTCAGTCCTTCGTATTACTTCTTTAATGTTCAACCATCAAAATGTATATGAAATCCAGAACCTTCTTCCTATATAACAGTAAAAATCAAAACCTTACTCATCTGCATCAAACAGAAGTTTTTTAAAATTACGGTTTATGGCTCACAAACACAATGCCACTCTGGTTTAATGAGATTTTGCACAATCTTTGACCCTCAAAACCTTGTAGAAACATCTGTACTAAGTACTAACAACCACACTATGTGTTTAAGAATATAAAATAGTCAAAAGGGTATAAAATAAAGTGTTTTTAGAGACTAAAAGCCCAAGATTAAACATGGGTCAAGTCGGGTCGGGTATGGACTAAAGTAATGTGGTTTCTGGGTTCATTACTTTTTCCCCTTATCTAACATCTTTGACACTATCATAAACCCTAACCCAAACACCACTAATATAATAATACCAACTAAAACATCAGATTAAAATTACAAAACATACAAGAAAAAAGTTTAAAAAAACTGTTTCTTGGGTATTAACCTACTAAAAAGATGTGATTTTTGAATTGCAAGTGTTAGTATCAAAGCAGAAGATATACAAAGTAAACCACTTGCAGAAAAGAAAACATCTCCACAATAATATCATCATTCATCATAAAATATAAAACTTGCCTAATGATACCATAAGCTAGTTTTAAAAATAGTCCATACACAAGCCAAATATTTTTAATAGTCCATAAGCTAGTCAAATTCATTAGATAGACTTGAACGGGTAAAACTACTTACAGCCTATTTTTTGGCGTTTGACAGTACCATCCTGGTCCTCCTCTTTGGTATCATCTTTGAGATAACCTAACATTTATTTATGTATTATGTTCAAAGAGGGAAAGAATGAGATACAGCATACCATTACTGAATCTTGTATCA
>JAOEHQ010047950.1:0-10489 GCA_025447715.1 Asclepias incarnata | reverse complement strand
AAAAGTTGTATTCACCCCCCTCTACAACATAATCTGTGTGGATTTACTTTGGTATATTCACACCTTTGGACCTAACAGTATATAATGCACCAACTTTGAATTTCCTAATAATAAAATATAACATGTTACACGTATAATTACTTAATACTGACATGCTTAAAACTGTCATATATATACACACACTGTTATTTGTGATTCATTGTTCATTGAACACTGAATCATGCATCATGTCAGGTTGCTAACTGAGCATCTGCATTACAGCCTGCCATGCCGCCTGCTTGTTTTTTTCTTCTTGTTATGTATTATGTTGGTATACGACTTATACGTATCAAAATTTTTTTATGTATACAACTGATAGCTAACACTTTTTTTTTTTTTTTAATATTTATACTATTTCTTTTTATTTATTTGTACTTTGTTATTACACATTATTGTTATATGTATACTAGTTATAGGACACATTATATTACTGTTATCAAAATGTTTTTGGTTGTATAAATATAACTATTATTATATGTTATGTTGGTATCTCACTTTATTCATTTGTACTTGGTAAATACATGTATTAGGGTGAAGGGTGTAGTTACTACCATGCCAGGTAATAATATTGTGTCAAGTGTCTGAAACCATAACTTGCCAAAACATGCCAAATCAAAGGGGTGGTGAAATCGACATGCCAATGAAGAGAGAAATAAGAGAGAGAGAGAGAGAGAGAGAGAGAGAGAGAGAGAGAGAGAGAGAGAGAGAGATGAGAAAGAAAGATAAAAACGCTCTCAACGTCTCTCTACATCGGCATGGTGATGCCGATTTGCTTAATCCATGCCGCATGCCGATCGTTGCCAATGTGTAGGAGGCAAGGATGCCACATGCCGTTATATGCCGATGTCCCATGCCGATCACACCCTTCACCCTTATTATGTTATGTTGTTATATGACTTATAGTAAGACGTTATATCACTATTATCAAAATGTTATTATTTATATTAATTAAACTTTTATTTATTATTATTTTTGTATCTCACTTTATTTATGTGTATTGGTTGTTATCCATATTATTGTTATATGTTATTTTGGATGTGAGCTATAATAAGACATTATATTGTTGTCATCAAAGTGTCTTTGTTTGCATTAATAAAAATATTACTGATATTATATGTTATATTGATATCTCACTTATGGTTAAAATTATATCATTGTTATCATAGTGTCTTTGTTTGCGTCAATATAACTAATATTATTTTACGATCAACTACTTTTTAGGCTTAGAAAAAGAATTTCCGCATCAATGCGCGGGCACTAATTCCTCGTTACCAACACTTACACATATTTTCAAACCAACATGTCATATTTTTTGAAAATGAGTTTTTCTAAAGTGTTCCCTTGGGATACATGTTAGTGTGCAATCAACAAACACACTATTTTTTAAAAGAGTAATGATATGCCTAATTCATATGTCTAAAAACATGCTTAATCCATACCTTACATGGTACATGTTTTTCACTAATTCTCTTTCATCATTTCTACCTTTGATCTTGCCACATGTTGTGATCTTTTTTTAGGCCTATCTTTAGGCATACAAATTAGGCACATTAATCAACTTCTTTTTTAAAATATCATAAAATGCATTTAATATATATTAATTCAATTTAAAAGTTATATTTTTCGTATGAATCATTAATACATATTTTTGTATGAATTATTCATATTTTTTGAAAATGAGTTTTTCTAAAGTGTTTCTTTGGGCTACATGTTAGTGTGTCACTGGAATACAAGTTAGAAAAATTCTTTAAAAATAGCACGAGGACTTATCAGGTCATTCGGATAGTCTAATGACCAAAACTGCAATTCCAACTCAACGAAAATAAGTCGGTTTTCCCCAATTCATAATTGTTTTCATTTTTAAATCACTACAAAACATCAAAAAACAAACAAAAAAACCAACAATTCAAACCAGTAGCTAAAAAATGGTGGATCGAAGCATATTGATAGAAGAAGGAACGGAAAGTCCACTTGTTCGTTTATGCATCGAGGCCGCCACACAAAGCGGAGCCGCCGTTGAAACATGGCGGAGACAGCGCCGGACTCTCGAACGGTTGCCGTCTCATCTCGCCGGAGCTTTACTTAACCGGCTTCTCAACCGCCGCCTTCTATATCCATCTCTTCTCGAGTAATATTTTTATTTACTGTATTAAATCATATCATATTTCAACTTGCAGCAATTACCTTAGTAATTTATTTTTTATGATCTTTGGTAGTGTTTGGATTAGCTTGTTTAAACGACTTATTGATATTTAAAAAAGCCGAATTAGCCCGTTTCTTCCGGCTTATCTTGAACATATGTACTTAAATATACGGATTCAACTTTAGTACAAAGTCAATTGTATGTATCTAACTTAGAACGTTCTTATTGTATGTATTGATCTGTATGCTATCCGTGATGCGACAACTTCTATCTCGGCTGGATGATATATATATACATCACAAAAGTACCATCGGGTACATACATTAGCAATATTTTATTATAGAAGCATTATAAGTTGGATACATACAATACACTTTGGAGTTTGGACTAAAGGTGAATAAACTTTTAAATATAAGCTAAAAAAAAGTCGGAGAAAATGAGTTTATTGGCTTTTGGAGTTTCAATAAGGTTGAATTTATTAATAAAAAGGTAAGTGTGGATATAAATTTCGTGTGTGTGTGTGTGTGTGTGTGGGTGTAGAGTGTTCAAATACAGCGTGGAGAAGGTGGATCTGAGAGGCTTGAGCTGTGTTGATGCAGAATGGATGGCATATCTTGGTGCTTTTCACTGCTTGTACTCTTTGAACATTTCTGATTGTCATAAAATCAACAGTTCTGCACTTTGGGATCTCTCAGGTATTCCGTTAGCATCCTGTTTTAAATATTGTTACAAGCCTTCAAACGTATAGCTTAGTTGGTTCCGGGAGAGAGGGCTTTGTGAATATGGTAACGTTTTCTTGTTGGGTGTGGAACAGAGACCTCAAATCCCCCTCCGTTTACCCGATTTTCTGGTCGGGTGGGCACCCTTCTTAGTGGGCCACTAAGTTAGTTTGAACATTGCCTTCCACTTATTATCCTTGACGCAGGGCGTGTGGGCTGTTCAGTGCTGTGTTGTTGACTTTTTTCAACGTTTTTATTTTTCTTCGTTTTAGCTTTTCTGAGTTTAAATAATAAGTGATTCTTTGTACCTTAATGTTTTGTAAGATCTCTTTTCTGATTCCTTTTTTTTGCATTTAGTTTTTTCTTTATTGCTTACGTTCATATAAATTATAGGTTAGTGAAGATTATAGCTTATAAATGGAGGGTCAGGATTGCTTATACCCCATTGGTTCAATTTTCATAAATAGTCTATTTTCTCTTTTGGGTCATTTTTTTTCAGGTATGAATTATTTAAAAGAGTTGGACCTTTCCAGATGCTCCAAAGTTAATGATGTTGGCATCAGGCATTTACTGTCTATTCAAACTATCGAAAAGTTATTCATATCAGAAACAAGTGTCACCACAAATGGTGTTATGCTTCTCTCTTCACTTACAAGATTATCTAAGTTGGATTTGGGAGGTTTGTTTATTAGTGACACGGCCCTTACATCTCTTCAGGTATCCTTTCTCTCTTCTTCATTGATTGTGCAACTCTAAGCATATGTTTGGTGTGTGATGATTGTTTATTTTTTGTTCTTTTTCTGCTATATGCATGTGTTTTTTCTTCCTATCAACATATTCTTTTCTATCTGTAATCGTGTTCTTTTTTCTAGTGTAATTGACCCAATTATTCTTGAATGGTCGAGTTGGGTGTTTTTTCTACAAGATGGGTTAATAAGTTTTTGTAGCTATAAGGAAAACAGGCCGAACGGGTTGAAAATTGCCAAAAGAGTTTTTGACGCACACAACCGCCTAATCCTTTTATTTGAATATTCTGACTACCATTGTGGCATTGTGTATCCCGTCAATCACAAAGTCTGTAAATCATAAGACATAATTTATCTATAATTCAATAAATGGACAAAAGTTGTTTGCGGGTCAACCTGGCCCGTTTTGACTGAACCTGTTTTGCCCATTAGTTAACCCACACATCTTGCCATCTCTCTCTTTTTCCCTTGACATGTCATAAAGAATTTTTACATTGATCTTATCTATCGTGTTCTTTTTAGGTTTTGACACATTTACATCACCTTGATCTCTGGGGTAGTGACATAACCAACGAAGGTGCATGTATTCTTGTGAAATTCCCAAATCTAACCTTCCTAAACTTGGCGTGGACCAAAGTCACAGTGTTGCCAAACATCAGCTCCATTGAATGCCTGAACATGAGCAATTGCACTATACAATCTATATTTAAAGGAGAAGGCAATAAGGCTCAGTTAGCAAAGTTTATCGTTGCTGGAGCTTTGTTCAAAGATATTGCCAACACCTTTTCATACTTTGATTCCAGTTTCCTATCTTACTTAGACTTATCAAACTCCTCTCTTCGTGATCTATCCTTTTTGCCGTGCATGCATGTCCTAGAATATTTGGATCTCAGTGGTAACTTGATTGGGGATGATTCGGCTCTATTTATAGCATCTGTAGGATCGAATTTGAAAACTTTGAATCTAAGCAATACGAGAGTTAGCTCAGCTGGAGTTGCGATCTTCACAGGCCATGTTCCAAAACTTGAAACTATATCATTGGATTCTACACGAATCGATGATCTTGCTATCACATACATTGGCATGATACCTTCATTAAAAGTTGTCAACATGAAGGGCACTAATGTTAGAGGTATTCTCTCATGTTTTACGAACCTTGCTATTTTTCCAGCTTTCTGCTTGCAAGATAACTAGACCAATATATTGTTTGATAGGGTTAAATCAGAGAAGGAATGGATTAATAAAGCAGTTGTTTTGTCTAGTGGAATGAAAAGAAAAATTACAATATAAACTCATTCTACATTTTTATTCATTAATAACGTATGTATCTTCCCAAACAGTGAATAAATGTATCTTTCCGTTATAATCTTTTGAAGGCTTTAATGAGCTTTTCCTACGTTTAATTTTTATTATTTGTACATGGAATCTCCAATAATGTTTATTAGTATGAAGTAGAGAGGAAATTTGCATGTGTATGCATGATATAGAGTTCTTCTGAAAATCTATTGTATTCAATAAAGATGATAATAGAGTGTAATGATCAGTGTTCCATTCCATTCCCTCATCTATTATGTTTCTTTATCATTCCTTTCCAGTCAACCATACCGACCTCTCAGTGATACCAAAACCCAAAGTGTTGGAAGAAATTTAGCTCTCGTACATACATAAACATAGTAAATGTATACATGATATTGACTGATTAATTTACTGACCAGGTCTGATCCAACAAACTGGTAGAGATGCAGAATGTGTTCTTTCTTTGGCAGCGTTTGAAAATCTCAAACAGTTAGAGAAATTAGATCTGGAAGAGACCCCACTTAGGGATGAAGCAATCAGTCCCATATCAAAGTTTATACAACTTACACATCTTTCACTCAGAAGCAGTTTCCTAACAGACTCCTCACTACATCACTTGTCATCTATTCCCAATTTGATCACTCTCAGTATCCGAGATGCTGTTTTAACCAATGCAGCAATTGATTCTTTCAATCCTTCACCATCACTACAAGTGCTGGACTTGACCGGGTGTTGGCTACTAACCAAAGATGCCCTTTTGTCATTTATTCAGTGCCATCCAGAGATTGTAGTAAAGCATGAACTTGTAAGCACTTTCCTATCAGACAGTGAGGGCACCAAATTTACTTCTCCGTCGCGAACAAGTATGAGGAGTTTACAGCAGAGAAGATTTTCGTCATCCCCACTTAAATCTGAGATGACTACCATCATAGGTACGCCAATTACTTGCCTTGGTTCCATTCTTTAAGTTTATTTATCTTGATTAGAAATGATTAACACCAAATCCCTGTTCTTTATGGTGTTTATGCAGCCACCTAGGTGTTATAGCTGGCAAAATCAACCATTTTATTATGAATTAATAGCTATTGAGTCACATGTTTAGAGTAAAGAAATAGCTTAAAAGGAAATGTGTCAACCAGATTGAATGGATCAAAGGTCACCCTAAGTATATTATATTGCATAAAACCTCCAACATCATTTTCAAAATACCATATATTATTACTAGAATAGTGTAAGTCCTGTAATCATATTTGACGTGTGAGTTATCTATACATGATGCAAGATTTTTGCACATAAAGTGTTATTGGTCATCCCCATCCATATCAAAACAACATTTATCTGACTGGTTAACAAAACCAATTTGCTACCTCTATCTTTAATTGCTCTCCAAGCTTTTAATAACAACTACTTATCGAAATAGCGTTCCATGAGTTACTTGGGGATTATCCAGCTTTTCTCAACTTTGGGAGTTGGATTGATCTTTTCAATTTGTTGTCTGTTAAAGAACCACTAAAACAATGAAATTACTCATTTAGAAAGCTGTTGGTATCAAATCAATATAGTCACTATAAAGATTTAAATTCTCTTTTTGAATAATTTTGATTGTGATTATGTTTTACAAGCCAATATGAACTGCCATATGGTTAAGTGTTAAAAGGCCATTCAACTACCTACTTTACTTTTAGACCTTTTGTAGAAACCTTTGACCAGTAAAACTCAAATACTTCAGTCGTCATTTTATCCCCCCCTGTTCACTTTGTACCTTTTACAAATAACAGACAGTAATCTTAGTTAGATCTTAGCCTAATAGATTGCTACATCAATTGAGTTTAGGTTTTACTTGAATATTCAACCACTTTTAAGTCTTTTGTTCATCCAACCAAACATCTCAATTGTTTATATACTAGAAGTGTGCCCGTGCAATGCACGGTAGCTGAATGTGTTTTCAGTTGTTTTGCAAGGACACACGGCTAAAAAGTTGGGGTGACGGCGGCTAGGAGAGAGACTTATAGTAGTATTATGCAACAAAGTTGATTTTTAATTTGAATTTCTTTTTTTTTTTCCTTTCATTTATTGTTATGTTGATTTTTTAATTTATAGTAATATATTAAAATTTTGTTTTAATTAGTTTGAATTTGTTTTGGCTAATTGATTTTGCATTAGTAAAATCCACGTGTACCTAAAATTTCAAATTTTAAGACATAACTCAAATGCTTTATAATGTTATATATATAGACTATAGCTATAGATATAAGCAATATCGTTGCCTTCATTTTCTCATAATTTCAATATATATTATTTTTTATAATAAGTTTTTCTGATGATTTATAACAGATCAGAGGTTGAAATATAGCAGAGCTGAACTACTATCCCTCCAGTTTGCATCTACATTGGTTGTTCCTCCTAGTCATCCAGATACCTCACCCAAGTAGATACCTGGCTAATAAAGTGATTATGTAGATGCTCCATGCTTGTTGTTTCTGTTGACTTTTGTTGACCAATCATTTTCCGGAGTTATTTGTTTTCCAAATCGTTGTACCTGAATCTTTGTCGCAAACAAAGCCATAACTGCTACAAAAATGATCGACTTGGGAAAAATAGACTTGAGTATTATATTTTTGACGAACAGTTCTTGAACCATTTACTACCCATGTAAACAAAGTAGATATTCTGATGATCTTGGTATCATAATCACTACCCAAGTAGAAATTTGAATGAGAAAGCAGGACATGTTAAAACAAGTTGCTTTCTTTTACAAGTATGAGGTTAGTAAATTGCTGGATAACAGTGTCATGTTACACATGTTCAACGACGGTGATGGTGGTGATCATGTGGCGTGGCAGAAATGCGATGTCATTTGTAGAGGCTTAGCAGAGCATCAATTCATAAAAATTAATTTTAAAAAGTTTTCACTCGGTTACTTTTGAATTGGATGGTTGATCCTGGTTACGTGCTGTTTTATTAAGCATGTAAATAATTATAGTAAAAACGTCAACTTAACAGAAAACAAGTCAAATGGATCAAAAGTTGTTTTAAGTTTATTCATAATTGTATAAAACCTCGTAAGTCTTTTTTTAGTGTAAGCTTGTTGATTTAAAGTCTAGTCTTGATTATTGAAAACATATTCTTTTAAAGGAACTGACTTAGGCTAGGAAAATTAGAACGTACGGGCTTTGTGTATTCAACATACATTTGTTAACTAACTTAATAACCCGGGAGATACTATGATAATTCACTTATGATAACAACATATTAAATGTGAAAACACATCAATTCAATGATATACATATACTACAACATATTAACAGTAAGGTCCCCACCCAGTAATACATCATAACACTAAGCATGTGCAGTGATGATATCTTCCACCTATGAACAAAAGAGGAACACCACATTCAGATCGAGCCATGTGAAATTCTACCAATTTTGTAAATTTGACCATATTGTCATATGCTCCCATTGGTCCCCTTCCTAAATCAAACAAAACATGGCAATGGTTGTTTATGCAGCCGACCAAAGTGATGATGGGGTCTTCAGTTATATACTTGAAACTCGACCACAGTGACTTTAAAATAAACACCAACTAAGCTCATAAGATGGTGTTATAGCGACTTTAAAATACAACTAAACTCATAAAAATGCAGAATACCAACTGTGACCAGCAAAAAAAAAAAACACCCCACGCCCAGAAAAGCTACAATCCAAGAATGATCGTATAATTTTCTTGGTCCGGCCAACCAGGTGTTCCAGTCCAAGCTGGTTCGTGCAAAAATCCCTGCACAATTCACTACCATCTGTTATACTACAATATAACCATTAACATCAACAATTGATAATAGACGGTGTACAAATTCATGTTAACTTTATAAGCAACTGTAAAAAAGATTCCTAGAAAACATACGGATAATAAACTTCAACGATCGTATATTATTTCCCAAAAGTAACAAAGGATAACAGAATGAGGTACTCTGTCGTAGGAACAAATCCAGAAACATGAAACGAAACAAAACTACAATGCGAAATTCGTAAAGAGTAGTAGTAGCTAACATGAACTGAAAAGTAAATGAAATAACTCGAAAAGAGTAAACATAAAACAAAAGTGGATGATCGTTGATGTAGGCATAGGGTTTAAAGCTTTTCCATCTTGCGAAATTAAATTTTGCCATGAATTTTTAAACTTTTCAATGGATTTTTAAAATTTTATTATGGATTTTTAAATTTTGCCTTCTCATAGATTTCTTTTCCAGTACTTCCTCTAATTGGATGCAGAATGATAGCTACAAGTTACATATTTTAGTCATCCAATCTCGAGCTTTTTTGAGTTTCAAAGGGGGCTGATTGCAAGTTAATACAAGTTGTAGAGCCCACCATAGACACTTGTCATGATTTAATTTGATGGTTTAATTTCTTACTAAAGATGTTAGGTGGTAAGAATTCATTAACTAAATGTGTAAAAAATTTGATATGTGTCTATATTTGGATATACACCTTAAAATTAGACCATTTATGTAATTTTCCCTTTAAAAACCCGTAAACATAGCATATAATACAACCCCTGAACATAGCAAATATTACAAACGTGTCATGCGTTAATTGTGCCATGCATACTATGTAAAACCGTCCTTGATCGATGCACGTACATGCGTAACATGCCGTTATTAATTCTTACTTTAGGTACGTGTAAATGCGTCATTTTTCTCGCCCTTGGCATTTTGTGAGCCTTTCACTTTTGAACTCGACCCCTTTCACGTCATTTCCATTACTTAATGTACGGATAGATAATAAGCGCATTATTTATGGCACCTGGTAGGCCAACCAGGCAATTTAGTAACCCGATCACCCCTTTAGCAGCGACGTCGCTGCTAATAGGGTAGTACAGATATTCGTGCACTGCCACGTGCATTAAAGTGTACGGATATTATCCGACCACTGTTGATTCTGATGATGAATTACCCGAATCAAGTGATGATACCATGGAGGCATATAGCGTTGATGAAGATACCTTTGGAGATGAAGAAAACGAAGAGGTGGGACATGAACAAGGTCCCTTGGAGCAGCAACAACAAGCTAATTTTGAAGATGATGATGACAATCTTATTCCATTCAACGAAGTTGATGAAGAAATGGTATATCGGTCTAGAGAAAGAAATGGAATACAAATAGGGATGGTTTTTCGAAGCAATGTTGAGGTTATACACGCTGTTAGGCTTTGGAATATAAGAGAAAATAGAGAATTGATTGTACAAGATACGAGGCCACTATATTGGAAAGCCCAGTGCATAACCAGAGGGAAGCATTATGGTGGTATTGTGGCTCGGGTTTCCTGTAGGTGGGGTGTCAGTGCGTCTTGCAAAAACAGTTTGGGAATCTTTCGTATCACAAAGTGGGTTGGGAGTCACAATTGTTGTGGAGATGTGGTTGCTAACAACAATCGTTATTTGACCGCAAGTATGATTGCAACAGAAATTCAGTCAGACACATCTAGACACAAGTTAAATAAACATGGAATGTGGACGTGAGCTACGTTAAGGTGTGGAATGCAAAAC
>JAOEHQ010047949.1:0-10490 GCA_025447715.1 Asclepias incarnata | reverse complement strand
GATTGGGTCTCCCTGCCTCATCCCTTTGAAACATTGAAATTCGAAAAACGGAGACCCGTTAACCAGAATGGAGGACCTGGCTGTAGAGAGAATCCCATAAATCCATTTTCGCCATAAATTCGGAAAACCCATAAGATCCATTATCGACATAAGAAAACTCCAATTGACATTGTCGTAAGCCTTGGCAAAATCGATCTTGAACAAGAAA
The DNA here is from genome assembly GCA_025447715.1 of Asclepias incarnata. Taxonomy (NCBI): domain Eukaryota; kingdom Viridiplantae; phylum Streptophyta; class Magnoliopsida; order Gentianales; family Apocynaceae; genus Asclepias; species Asclepias incarnata. The sequence continues at coordinate 10,282 of JAOEHQ010047949.1, read as the reverse complement.
GCTTTGCTTTTTCTTTTCTTCAACATTGCAATGACCTCGTTAAGAATTAGGGGACCGTCGAGAATAAACCTCTCGCTAATGAAAGCCGTTTGGTTCTTAGAGATATTCGAACCCAAAACCACCTTAAGACGATTAGCGAGCACCTTGGAACCAGTTTTATTTATAATCCCCACTAGAGTGATAGGGCGATAGTCATTCAAGCAATCAGGATCCTTGGATTTCAGAATGAGAGCGATGAAGGAGGAGTTACATCCTCTGTGAATGGTACCTGAAGCATAGAAATCCGAGAAAAGAGCAACAAATTCTGGTTCAAACTTATCCCAAATACCTCTTAATGAAACGGAAATTGAAACCATCAGGGCCCGGGGCATGGTCATCCCCGCACTCAAACACTGCTGACTTGATCTCCTCAACTGTGAATCTTTTAACCAGATTAGTCGTCTCGGCATTACTAAGCTTTAATCCTGTCCATTCTGATAATTTAGGCCCCTCTTTTCAATCTTTAAAGAATTTGTTCCTGAAAAACTTAAAAATAACATTCTTAACCAATTTCGGTTTATCGATCCAAGTGTTGTTTATGTTCAGACCCGGAATAGTGTTGCTCGCTTTCCTTCCATTAATAATGCCGTGAAAATACCTCGAGTTATCGTCCCCATCACACGCCCACCTGATCCAAGACCTTTGTTTCAGGTCTTTAGAAGTGAAAGATTCGAATTTGGACAGAATATGTTTGCATTCCATCCTGGTCCATTCTTCTTCCTCTGAAAGATTTCTTTCTTCAATTTGAGACTCAATTTCTTCAAGTTCCTGCCTGCACTTTTCTTTTTCTCCGCATTCATTATTGAATAACTCGTCCCTCCATTTACAAATCTCTAACTGAAGCTGTTTCATATAACAGTATGACTCAAATAATGATTGTTATATATTATGTTGATATGTGACAATCTCTATAAAAAGTTAACATACGAGTTATGTATAGTATTGTTATGTAGGTATATAATTATTGGTATAACTGTATATGAAGATTTAATATAAGGGTTTACATATATATATATATTCCGGTTCAAATAAAACAAATATAAAGTAAAACAAATAAAACATTCATTTTTACTTAACTGAAAATCGTTGTGAATCATGAAAATCTTAATTTTTAACATGATCCAAAGATCAAGATTTTATCCTGTTTGTTTTGCTTCAATACTTGTTTTATAATATCTTTATCTTTACTCCCTTATAAAACAAATTACCTCTCCCTTTTTTAACTTTCTGTCTTTAAAATACCTAAATTACCTCACAATTTCAAAAGCATTCTTCTTATATTTAACTTATATACCTAAAATATCTTTAATGAAATAATTTACAAAATTTATCACTCAACTCCTAAAATAACTACACTATCCACTTTTACATCAATTACTTTTGCATCAATAATCTATACTACTCCCTGCTGCCCACCGCCACCGCCAGTCTTCGCCGCCGCCATCCATCGCCATCGCCAGTCGCCGCTGCCAGCCGCCACCGTCGTTGATACCGCCACCGCCAGTCATCGTCGCCACCTTTCGTCATCGCCGCCGCTACCACCACCAGTCGCCACCATACCCACCACACCACCGCGGTCGCTTTGTGCGGGTTCCTTCTATATTATATATATATGCAAACAAAACTCATTAAATTAAATAAAACAAAATAATTGTAAATGTCAGTTGCATTATCTATACTTCTATACTACTATATAAAAATTACACCCTCTTTGTTGAAAATCATACTTTGGGATATACGAATTCACCAAAGTACCCTTAATGATTAAATTACACCATCAGTCTCTTATCTTCTAAAATATTTCACTAACTCCTTTACATCAATTACTTACACCACCAGTCGCCGCCACCACCCCCAACAGTCGTCGCCGCCATCGCCACCAGTCGCCGCAACCACCACACTGCTGCCGCATTGCGCGGGTACCCCTCTAGTATATATATACATGTTATCATGGGTGGAACTATTAAGGGGCACGGGAGGGTTCCGCCCCCCCCAAAACTTTGAATTGGTAGTGTAAAATTTAGCATCGGTCATCGGAAAAAAAAAAAATTACGTTACCGGCCCCCTCAAAAAGTTTGGTCAAGTTCCGCCAATGCATGTTATTTTGTTTTGTCAAATAAATATTTTTATACAACATATACAAACTGAAATATATTCTTTTTAACATTCAATAAAATGAACCATCTGCAATCGTTTCGAACTTCGAAAGGATGTTTTTATATTATATTCATACATTATCTCCTTTTATATGTGGATATATAAATTTATTAAATACCATTTGACTTGTATAAACGATATTTTATAAAGCCTAAGGGGGAGGGTGTGGGCTCGGTATGGCATGTGGTTTAGATGAAACCGATAGAATATACCACCGCCACCTCTTTGGTTTCATTTCGGTATCACATGAATCGGTTTCACAAACCGACTTTGACAATTCACAAATTGACCGTTGCTATGTATTGGAAAGGTGAATTCCAAAAGGGCAACCTTAGATGAATGAAAGGGACATCGAGACCAACCTTCACAAGATGAAAAACATTGAGTGAGGGGCTGCTAGGTCTCGAATAGGAATAGAAGCAGGGGCTGTTCTGGGCTGTTCGAAAGCTGAAGAAGGGTGGTGTGGCATTGCTGATGAGTTTACATGCTGCTGGGTCTAGTATTTGAGGCTGCAAAGGGACTGTTTCGCAGCTTGAGTGCTGCTGGAAATCTCGATCAGATGGAAGTAGAGAACAAAAAAAAACGAGTGCTTTGGTCTCGATCAGATGGAAGACACCATGTAGTGTGTTTCTTTTCTTGTCTTATGGTTGGAAATCAAACTAGAAGAAGAGAGAAATAGTTGTTTAGGTGGTTAGGTGGAATCCGACAAGAGAGGGGAAGAGTAGTGGATAATTTGTTTACCAAATGAGAGTGAGAGAGTGAGGTAACAATGTTTATCAGAGTTTGCATATTTACCAAATGAGAATTTGTTTATCAGAATTTTTTTTATAATTTGAATTTTTTTATAAAAAAAAATGGGTTGGTGTATCATGACACCTTGTAAAAAATGGTGAATTTTTGGTTTGATGGGTAGAATTGAGTTGGCAACATGCTATTGGTGGTAGGTTTGGATTGGTGTATCATGACACCCTCCCCCCTTATTGGTTTTTTTAGGGTTTTGTTAATATGTGCCCTAAGGGCACATGTAAAGGGGCATTTAATGCACCTCAAAAATTAAAAAAGGTAACAAGATTTTTCTCGAGAATTGAGAAATGCATTTTTCAAAAAGAATCTTTTTAACTTTTTCAATTTTCGAGGTGCTTTTTTAATTTTCAAGGTACATTAAATACCCCCTTACATGTGCCCTTAAAGCACATATTAGCAAAACCCTTTTTTTAAAATTCTTTCCTGATTGTGAAATTACATCAACAACAAACACTACCCAGTTATCATAACGTAATTGCATTAATAACAAACACAAACACTTAAGTTTAAGCCCCGCAGCACGGGGCTTAATTAAACCCACTAGTTGTACATTAATAGCATATTTAACTATACCAAATTAGGCAGATTTATCATTTTTAAATACATATATTACTTATTTGTCGTGGCTCAATAGGTGTGCAATTTAGTGTAGAGGAAGTGCTGAAAAGATTGTGACTTGGATGGGTATGCTTGTTGTACAAATTGTTCAATGGAAAAACGTGGTGGATGTGCAATTTAGTATTGCTAGGAAGATGGTAGAATTGCAACAACTTTTTTTAGAGAAAGTAGCAATGTCATTCTTTGATGACAAATGAAAAAAAGGAAAGGAGCTTTGTTGGAGTATGTTGTAGCTTGTGAAGTTGAAGTTAATGGATGCTGATAAAGTATTGGATTTGAAGTAGAATATTAGTGAATGAAAAGAGATGAGAGTTTTGGATAGGTGCTATAGAGATTGGAATGGATTTGAAGTAGAATATTAGTGAATGAAAAGAGATGAGAGTTTTGGATAGGTGCTATAGAGATTGGAAGGCCAAATCGCCTGATGGGTCTAATCATTGGGCTGTGGATGTCAATCTTCATTTGGGCTGAATAGTTAAATTGTTTTGTCATTATATTTTGGTTTGGTTGTTCACTTGTTTGGGAATTGGGATGTATATTAAAGTCACGAGTTAACTTTAATTTCTTATAGTTATGGGTATGTTTATATTAATTTTTTAATTCCTTCATTCATTTTAATACGATGTTTCCAAAGTGAAATGATATATATATAAAACTGAAAAGTGTAGCACTTAAAATATACATATAACTTCTTTATATTTCACATATTTTTATATTATATTATAACTTCTTTTAATATTTAAGTACTATAATTTTTTTTTTCTACCCTTTCTATTTTTCGTAATATGATTTATAATTAATAGAGTTAACTGCAAGATTGGTCCCTGTGGTTTGTTTATTTTTTCAATAGAGGTCAATTTTCAAGTTCACTAGCAATGAGGATCCTTAAATCAAGAATTTTTTGCATCCTTGGTCCAAATATAATGGATCTGTTAGTAGAAGTCATTATCTTGATGCAAGATTGGTTCCTGCACGTGAGGGGCATGTGGGTACTTGACGATCCTCACTAACGGATCTGTTAATTTTGAATCAAGGATGCACTCTTGATTTAGGGACCCTCTTTGCTAGTAAACTAACTACATGGACCAATCTTGCATTTAACTCTAATTAATATCATTTATCTGACAAGTCAATAGAATCATTAAAATATTGAAATCTAATTGAAATTTAAAAGTACATGAAATAAATGTTTAAAGATATAAACTTTGTAATATGTATAAGTTACTCATTCAAGTTTGATTACTAACAGTTAATCAATTAACCAAAAATTCATTTATGAAAAAATGAATAAATATTAACTAAGATGAATGATTAGTGCCTAACACAACATATTCACTGACCTTTTTTTAATTGTGTAGACAGCATGCTAGTTTACAATAAAGCATTTAACCATTTTCTTGATTTTATTTTTTTTTAAGAATAAGTAAAGTACCATCTTACCCCTTTATTTAACAACTATCTATATTTAGATAAGAGTTAATTGCTGCGGTTTAAAAAAAAGAAAGATAAGAGTTAATTGCAAAATGGTCATTGTGGTTTATACGGTTTCGCATGTTCCATCCCTTTCCTCAAATTTTAGCAAAGTCCGTCCAACAACACTCGATTCTTAACAAAAACAGTCCCCTATCTATCAAAAATGACTAATTACAATTATTTTAACATTAACATTAACGTATCATTTTGACACAATCAAATTTCATAACAATAATGACCAAAAAATAATGGTGTCTTGCAAGGCCTTTAGAATCCACAAAACGGACCTGTTACGTAGTTAAGGACCTATGTAGTTTCGAATCCTAGATTCGTCACTGCATATAAATATCTCTTATTAGTTAGCATGGATCATAATATAGCAAGCACGATAAAATAACAACGTATAAAAGTATTCATTATTATTTAACAGGTGGTATTAAAATAATCATAATAATGACATTAATTACATAAAAATCATGGGTGAAAAGTGTAAAACGAATCATGACGTATCAACCTTGGTAAAATTACAACGTATAAAAGTATCCGTTATCATTTAATACGTGATATTAAAATGATAAAGTGTCAAACGACACAACAATTGAGTATATATGAAATAAACGTGTTTTCGACAATTTTCCGTATCTTGAAAGTCAATGGTCAAATACATGTCAACTTGAGTCTTAATCGGACAGCCGGCTTTATAGTCAAAGTTGGAAATATGCAATATTATGTTGTGTGGCATAAACAATATCCACATTGAAAGATACATTTATTTTCATTGTTATTTTAATTCAATTATCATGTAAAATAAATATTAAAATATGGGTATGATAAATATTTCTAACAAATCGCATAATAATCTTTCTAACCATAAGATTACTATGCATGTAAAAATAAGACATTATGAAAAAGAATTAATTGATTTCAAACGTCATAAAATTATGATATTATAAGGATTTGTAGAAAAATATTTTAAAAGAAAAAGGAATTATCATTTTCTTTAAAATATATTTTTGTAGGTCAATGAAAATTTGTAGACGATAGAACAACTACAAAATCCAAAAGATGATTCTTAGTTTCTAAATCAGTCGTTTTATATCTGTACATATAGTTAATTAATTAATAATTAATTTAATTTAATTAATTTACAAATGACATGAAAGAATAGTGGTTGACCACATGCTTTCTTGTTCTTTTATGTTTTGTTTGAATTTTTTTCTTCACCCGGGTTATTTTTTAAATAAAATAATTATTTTATATTATTAATTAAGATCCATGTATAGTAGTATTTAATGAAGACTTACTTTATTAGTTAAATGTATATACCCTTAATTTTTATACTAGAAGATTACCGCGCAATGCGACGGGACGATGATGGCGGCGGCGAGACGTGAGAGGTGAGTGGCGACTAGTGGTGGTGGTGGTGATGGTGATGGTAGTGGCGGGATGAGGGTATTGTATGTATTTTAAGTGATGTTATTGAAAAGATAATATGGATATTTTAGGAAATTAGGTGATAAAATACTAATAGATGGAAGCGGTAAAATATGTACATTAAGTTCTTTTTATAATGTGTTATAAAAATAATATATAATTAATAAATATATAAATATTAAATAATAAGACATTAAATAATAGACATTAAATGATATGATAAATAAAGAAATATTAAAAAAATTTAAAAATTAATGCACCAAGCCATTTGGTTTATAAGATAGTATAGATATCTCTAGGCGATTAAAAAAATAAATAAAATAAAACCTAAAAATCACGCATTTTGATATTTAATTAATTCCATTTTGATGTTCATTCATTTGGTATTTAATTAATTCCATTGTGATTTAGGTGTTATTTAATATTGGTTGAATTCTACAAATTGCGGCTCTAGTCTACTACAATTGTTTTCAATTCATTCATCTAAATCTGATCATGGGTCGGTGAGTTTTAATTTTTACCGATTGTTTTAATTGTGGCTACTAGTCTACTACAATTGGCCAATTGCGATTATTATGATTTTTCGTTTCTTTGAATCAACAAGTTATGTTGATCTAACATCATCGAGATATTCTTTTGGCTGTTTAAAAAAATGTTATATATTTTGAATCAATAAATAATTGTTGTATTATAGTTGTTGATTTTGTTAAAGTATTTTTCCTTTTAATATTTACTTTTTCGGTATTAATCAAATGTTAATTTTTGTTGTTGTGTGAATGTAGTTTTTTTTTTTTGAAGAAGGAGAAGTAATCGGATTATGTATTTGCTATCAGTCAACAAGTTTACAAATGATGAAGATGCAATGGAGGATATGGGCATATATACATGAACAGTCATATGAGCACATATGTTCATGAACATTGCTATGACTCCTATGAGCATATGTATGTAAGTATTTTGTAAATGAATTTTTCATGGGATAATTTATGATCATATGTACATGAACAGTCATATGAACATATGTATGCAATTTTATTGTAAATGAACGTTTCATGGGATTAGTTGGTGCATATGTATGCAAGTTAGGTAATGTTAATACGTGTTTCATGATCATTTTTTTGTTTTTGTTAAATGAGCATATATACATGTAAATAAACTGTTGAGCATATATATACAAGTATGAGAAAATATCAAAAATATCAAAAAAAAAAATCATGAGAAAGTAAACAGATTTAAATTAAAATTAAAGAAATTTTAAAAAAATGGTTGGAAATATTAAATGTTTTTAATTGAAATGAAAAATGATTTTACTAAAATACCCTTTTTAGTTTTAATTGAAAAAAGGTTTATAAAAGTTCCTCACCTTTTAGAAGTTCCTAAAGTAACCTAAGCCCTAGTATTAAAACCTGCAACAAAGCGTGATCGTACTAACTTCATTGGAATTTAACTATCTAATATATAATGTTTATACTATACTAACATAATGTCCGCTCTATGCAACATGAGTAAAAAAAAATTTATGGTCGTTATCGTAGATGGTTTAATAGTCGAGAAAATAATGTAATTTGGTAATGAACTTTTGGAAAAGAAAAAAATATCAACGAATTACAAAATAGTAGTATTAAGATAAGTATAACTTAACGTGTAATAATTTGATAATATTTTATATATATTTTAAATTATGAAAATGTTTATTTGTTTTTTATAAGATATGTTTAAAAATTTCATAATTAATTTTTGGAACTATTAGTTATAATGTATTAAATGAGTTAATTACATAAATTGAAAGTTTGACTAAATAATTAAGATTTAAGCTATAGACACACATTATTTATTTCACATCTTTAAAATGTAAGTACTTTTGACAAAACATTGAGAAATTTTATAAGGAAATATAAATAAGGCGAGTTTATTTTAAATTAATAAAAAAAACTTAAAATTTTGATGTATAAATCAACCACATTAGACCACGTGAGCGATTAATTTTTTTCTTGTTCATTAAACGTATTATTTGCTATGTCTTTCACGAATTTTTTTTTATTTTTTTAATTAACACTATAAAATAACATGTGACTTTTTTAAGATAAATTACACATCGTAAAATTATTCCGGTTTCTAAATATCATTTTAAAATTATATTTAATTTTAGAGCAAATAACGTGAATATAAAACAATCAAAATTATACCGATGTAACAAACTTTTTTAACAACTAACCAACAAAATCGCAAGTCTTGCATGGAATACTCCCCACAAAAAAAAAAAAAACCTTGAGATTTTGGAAAATCGCAAGAAACGATTTTTCAAAATCGCAAAAACCTTGTGATTTTAATTTTCCCTTGTTAACCTTTTCTTATCCATACGATGACAACGATTTAGCAAAATCACAAGATACTTCTTGCGATTTTACAAAATCACAAAGCATTCCTTCTGAAACTTGCAATTTTGTTAGGTATATGGTAAAAATTGGATAAAGGTGGTTAAATACATAAATTAGTAAAATTTTGGGCAATTTGGATACTCACATTATTTTTCTTAATATTATCTTATGATTTTGAACAAAAATCTCAAAAAAAAATTAGCAAGTATAAACTCTAATAGAAAAGAAAAACATTTATAAATTTGTGAAATTTAAGTTGTGAAAAGACCTATTACTAGCCTAATTATACATAGACATATTTTTTAAAAAATTGATCATAAAAACGCTATCAATATGTAAATAAATGAGAAATTTAGTACTTGTGTTGCGTTGCGTTGCAAGAATCAAGACTGTATTTTCGAATCATTCAGAAACCGAGAATTTGAAGTTAGAACAACATTAAATAAAAGTTATCAAATTTTGAAATTTAAATTAGTTTAGGATCTGATACAATATATATATATATCGAAACTAGGGATGTGCATATCAAGCTTGACCAGTTTTAGTTTAAAATATCGACTAATCAATTTAAACAGTTTAATGTTTTTTCAAATCAAATTGTTTAGATTATTGTGTCAAAATCAAACCATTTAGATTGTTGTGTCAAACTAAGGTGTTGTTTGTTTTTATGGACGTAAACGTCTGCAGTCTGATTTTATCTGATTTCATGTCTACAACTGAAGATGTGGTCATGTTTGTTTATAAACTAAATACTGTTTGCGTAAATGTAATTTTGATTTTTCATTTTACAATCGTAACATTTCATTGTGTAACCATCGATAGTTTCCATCTAAAACTAAATCACAAACAACATATAACACAATTTCCATAAGATTTACACTAAAAAAAACAACTATAACAAAATGTAACACCCCATCAATGACGGAAGCGTGAGATGCAATTGAAACAAGTTTGCAAATGGATATTATACAGAGAAACTACATGATGTTCATACAATACAACAAGTTTGCATAAATAGACTAGAATACAACAATCAGATCCCATGCAAGGGAGAACAATCCGAGGCATCGTGTCCGAGTCTAACCAACTAGAAATCATCAATCCATCCTTAAGTCCAACTATACTCTTCAAAAGTTTAAGCTCGTAGCAACTCCTGATTTTTACTTGAAAAGATACTCGAAAATGTCAACACTAGGTTGGTGAATTCGTAGGTTTAGTTCATGATGTGTGAAATCTAGTTTAAAAATTTATAACAAAGGAATACCAATCGACAGACTACTACACACTATCGGGCAGTGGACCCGTTCGTATGCAATATAGTTAATGGAAGTCCGAGATCGAACACAAGAACTGACTTGAAAGAAATTAAACACTAAGTT
>JAOEHQ010047948.1:0-17510 GCA_025447715.1 Asclepias incarnata | reverse complement strand
TGAAAGGGTATTTTTGTTTTTCGTCCCCCCCCCCCCCCTTTTATTGACTTTAGGTATGTTTTGGTTATGGTAAGTTATATTTTTTCTTTCTTTGTTTTAGGGTAATAAGATTCACGCTACTGTTAGGGAAAAGTTGATCCCTGATTTTGTGAACAAGCTTTATGAAGATAATGTTGTTGTGTTAAGAAAAATCGGTGTCAGGGAACAACAAAACAGATACCCTGTTGTGGATCTGAAATACAAAATTAATTTTTATCGTTGTACTGAAGTTACACATCATGTTGGTTTTGATGGTCATCCATATGGGTTAGCTTTTGTTCCTTTTGAGGAGATCACTGAACACAGGGCAACACAAGTTCTTAATATTGGTTAATAATATATACATATATATATATATATATAGTTAGTTCTTTTTTGTATCTCTTTGTTTGTTTACATATATCATGTTATATATGAACATATTGTTTGATGCATTTATATATTTATAAATTGTAGATGTCATTGGTAGTGTGGTTTGGTGTGGAGATTTGGAGTACTTTAAGACTAAAATAAGAGAATCGAAGAAGGTGACTTTCGACTTGCAAGATTTGAGGTAAGTTTTATTCGATCATAAGTCGTTTTTAAAAAATTGTATTTAAAGATTCTTGGATTTATCTTCTTATTATGATTTCTGAATTGTATATGTAGTCTGTAGATGTGTAGCAAAGTCATTCAACCCATTTACAGTTAATTATCTCTCCCTTCATTCTCATGTTATTTTTGCATTACAGGTAGCCTCAGAGATCGAGTCAGAGGCCAAGTTCCAGAATGAGTTTATTAACCAGCTGGTATGACATCATCTCTATTCCTCTTAGTTTTAAACTTAATTTTATGGTGTGGTATATAGTTCCAATAACTAATAACTATATCTTTTCATAATAATTTTGAATCGTTGGCCGATTTCTCAGTTATTTATGTTATTATGATTATAGCTCATTAGTCAATGGCCTACTATTATGAAGCTAACTTAACCTTTCTACATGCAAAAGTTCATTAACATTTATGCCGACCAATACTGGTAAAGTATACCGGTCAGTGCCATTTGAAATGTCCCAAAAGGAGCAATAATATTCGAATCAACCAAAATCATTGTGAGAATTTATTAAACTACTTACTGCTTGATATTGAAAAGTTCCAGCCATCTTTAGAATCTCATACAAATTCTATTACTGGGAGTAGACCATGGGTGTATTCTGGTGACTAACTGGAGTATTTAACAGGTGAGCAGGATGCTCCAGTGGTGTTTGCTTATAGTGACTTGCTTATTTTAAGGTGTATATATATATATATATACATAATGGGTTGAAATTATCACTTTCTATCCCCGTAAACAACGTGGGGCAGTTGGAGAAGCCTTTGCCAAACATAAAAACGATGAGGTTGCTGGGAAATGGAGGGAGGCTCTAATAGAAGCTGCTTATTTGGCTGGCTGGGAATCGAAAAGAACTGCTCATGTGTAATCTTTTTCAAACTCAACTCAAGTCTTCTTAAATAAGGTAATCTAGAATTATCTTTTGTTATACATAGAACAAGTTTGGTCATTATTATATACAGATCTATATACATGATATTATTCAATATCGGAAGTTAATTTTTACGTGGGATTTTTAGCAAGCATATTGAATCTTCTTTAAAATACAGGCACGAAGCTACGTTGATTCAAAGAATTGTAGAAGATATCTGCCTACGATTACGTTCCATTAATTCAGACATTAATGAAAGGGGTTGAGACCCGGTGAAAGGAAATTGATTCATCCATACAGATTAGTTTTGGCAATTTTCACACGATAGGGTTCAAGGGGATCGAAGGTGCTGGGAACTGGGAAGACAACACTAGCCAGATTTATTTTTGACAAAATAGGCATTCAGTTTGAAGGTAAAAGCTTTGTTGAGAATGTGAGGGAAATTTCTAATGGAGTCAAAATGTCAATTTAATAATATATTGTTAATTGTCTCTTTTTCACAAGTTTCATTATATAACGTGATGCATCCATTGGTTTATTATTACCCTAACACCTCATCTTTTCGTGTGCTTACTATAGGTTCTTCATAAGCTCAGATTGAAGTCGAGAATAGTATTAACTACACTGCAACACTTCAACGCATTAAATTAGAACTATTCTTACAATATGTTGTTGGGTCAGATAAATGATATGTAAGATATCATATTTCTTTAATGCGAGTCATATTGCCTTTGTAGGATTTTTTCGATTAACTTGCAATGTTTCGATGAGGTTTCTTACAGCCTCATTCGGGTGCTATAGGGGGTTTCGTTTGTTATTGTTTGTTGTTGGGCCTTTATTTGCTGGTAATTCACAACAATATAGCAGGTTGTGACTTGTGAGGGTTCATCTTAGGCTGGAATTAACGCCACATAACTGTTTTATGGTGGTATTGGCTTTGATTCCTTTTTTTTCCCCCTAACTATTCAGTGTGTTCGCTTATTGAAGCAATCGAGGATATTTTGTCCTTTGAGGGCAAGGTAAGTGTTGTTATATGGGATAGTTTCATTTGGTGAATTGTTTAGTAGCTTTTCCGAAAATGACTTTCTTCTTTTCAAGTTTTTTAATAATGCCTAGAAGATGAATTCTAAAGCATGGTCAACTTCAATAGTTGGATGAAACATGATATGAAAGTATTTAAATGAAACAAATAGAGGGAAAAGTAAATAAAAACAAATAGATTACTGAAAACAGATTATGTCAATTATATCATCTTTGTATGGTTGTAATCATATATTATTTAACATATATTATCAATGAATAGTTTAGAATTTAGTCTCTATGTCAAATGATCTGTGTGTTATTGGCGTACGACAATGGGAAGTTCATCATCGACCACCAAGAAGAATGGCTGATGGAAAACCTACTTGGGGTTGAGTCATATTGGGAACAACATGTTTTGCGCCGTTGAATTTATGCTCTCGAAATCAATAAAATCATAGAAGTTTCAAATGTCATACCTCCAATTCTAATTTAAATATATACATGTGGCGACCACCTCAATGTATTTAAGGTCTACTACTAAGTAAACATGTTATAAGAGTATATGGCTAAGACTATAAATATTAATCCAACACTTATGGGCTAAACATGAATCGATGCTTCACCTGTTGACAAGTTACTTCCCTTTTGTTTTAAGTATATTTGAAATAGTTTTTTGATTACTATACGAGACTGGTGATGAGGTTATATCTTCAACAAAGCTCTTCTTGCAAAATAATGTTGATGACTAATATACTGCTATGATCGTACATTTGTTTGTAACCAAGTAATATGCTATTTATGGTCTTTTAACTAATTTATATATTGTAAATTGGTGAAGAGACTTTATGTGCATTTATATAAGTAATATAAATTGTTACCAAACATTATCTCCAAGCCTCCAACAAGAACCTTGCTTCTGTATTGTCATACAACAAAGAATATTTGGCTTTGCAAGTCATAGAGCATCCATGTTGTTAACAAATTATGAGATTATATATATATATAGAATATTTCATAACTTCACAAATAGTAGAAATTTCACTTATTTCTCATATGAAGTTTGGTTTTTTTTTTTTAATATGACAGTGATTCTTTAAAACCTTTTGGCACATTAAATTCAATATAATATCATCTCTTTGATCATTTTCTTTGGAGGAGGTTTATGCTCGAGAAATTGCTTATGAATGGTCAGTTAGAAACTTGGAATAGCAACCGCCAAAGCTTTCAAGGATGTAATGATTTGATTTTTAGTTAAAGATGTCAACTTTTGTCGTTAAGGATTATTGTGTTTTACGCGGAATCCAAATCTTAACTTTTGTCATATTTTCAACCCGTTCTTGTGAATTATCATTTATTAGCACTTATTACACAAATTAGAAAATTTCTAATAACAACCCCGCGTTTACGCGGGTTTTAAATCTAGTTTTCTAAAAAGAAGAAAATATTAAAAAAAAATAATTTTTATTTTCGGATGAAGTCATGCATGACTCTTCCTCTGAATTGAATTTATTTAATTTGGGCTTTCCAGGCCAGCCTCGTAGCAGACTACTAGAAGGCCCTGGATCTTTCCGACCCATTATTCCTTCCTCTTAACAATCCATATTCATCCATATATATAGTTCTGTGTAAGTATAAACCGAAAATAATTACTTATAAAAAAGGAAAATAAAGCCTTAAAAAAACACACACAAATTGTTTTCTTGAAGAACAGGGCAACACAAACCATCCAATCTAATATCTGTAAATAACAATCTCCAACGGATCCATAATTATATAATCTTCTATCGATATATATATATATATTTATCTATTTTTTCTATATTTGAGAAAGAAAATGGATTTTGAGTTGAGAAGGGCTCGAGAGAAATTGGAGAAAGAACAAAAAGATAGAAAAGAAAGAGCAAAAAAAAGGATTGAAAAAGAAAAGAAAGCAAAACAAGAAGCTGCGAGTCAACGTGAAGCCATTGAAGCTGCTCAACGATCTCGCAGAATCCATGCCATTGAATCCCAGCTTATGGTACTCCTATAACTATTTTCTATATTTAATTTTGTATATATATTTTTCAATATTGGATTTTATTCATGTTTTTTTTCTTTGAAATTTTTTGTTTTTGTATTTTATTTAAATTGTATCTTGGGTTTAGTTTATGTTGGTGGGGTTTTATTCTTTAGTATGAAGATGTTAACTTTATGTATAAAGATGTGAATATTATGTATAAAGATGTTAACTTTATGCATAAAGATGTGTAATTCGTGTATAAAGATGTTGGATTTGTATGTAAGGTTTAAATTTAGATGAAAAATGTTAAGATTATGGGTTAGGTAAAGACCTAAATGTGTCACGAAACCATCTTTTAGTTGACTCGAATAGAAAAGGGAAGTATGGTGATTATAACCGGACGGATGAGAAAGTAGGTTAGGTTGGTATTTCACCTAGAATTAGGTGGTGTTTGGGATTGCCGGCAGTTTATATCACTCTAGGAATCAGCAGTATTTTCCGAAGTAGATAAACACTTTAGAATAAACGATATGAGATGCTTTCTAACTCATTTGAGGTAAGCTATTGCTAAGTGCTCATCGAGAACAGGCGGATAAACATTTATCCGAACACTAAAGTTCGCTTTTAAAAAGCATAGTAAGCTGTTTGAACTTTATATAAGCAATCACAAATTTCCAAGCAGTCGCCAAGTTGCAACATTTGTGGCATTTGGGGTTTAAAGTCTGGGATAAGTTTGATAACTCGGTTTTGTTAGAAACTTGGTCTATAGATAACATGCTAACATGCTGGTGGACCGGCTTCAAACTTGAGACACGTTTGCATCATAGAACTGACATGTTAGGGTGCTGCTGTCAATTGCATTGTTGACTAGAACTGTTCGTTTCTTGGATCAAAATTCTCTAAACAATTTGGGCTTCTCACTTATGTAGTTCATGGATGGTGTGGCATATCGACATAATGCATATGAGTTTACAAAGAGGATGATTTAAGCTCAATTGATGTTCATTGGTTGCTACTGTAACTCTAAGTAGAGAAATGAACCAGTTCAATAGAACATTTAGAAGAGATCATTTCTCCAACTTGTCATTTTTTTACACCGAATGACCGTTCATCAATTCTCAAGCTAGTACAATCATCTTACCATCACAAACCATCCGAACTCTAACAACACAAACATACTGCTACAGTTTTGTCCCATACAAATCAATCGAAAACAAGATTAAAACTCGACTTAGATACTCCAGCACATCTTTCTCCATTCATATTGTTTAAACTTCACGTTGCACCACCTGCCCCGAGCCTTTTGTGCTACCAAGCAGTTTCAATAAAATAGCCCACTTAAAAGACATTTTGTGTTGAATAAAACATAGAATCCCATATACATATGTGCCAAAAATGGGCAACATGTCAACATATAGTTGCAGCTCTCTCATCACCTGAGAACCAAAGCCCATGAACGCATCTTTTCTGCAATCCGTGTATTAATTCTAACTTTGCTTGACATATCACTTCAACCCTTCTCTATTTGATCTAGCGTCACAAAGCAAACCTAGAATAAGCTTTGCTGTCCACTAACTAAGATCTTCACTACTACTTCTATCTGTATCCACTTGCCACCTTTTTTAAACCCCCACACTTGCAACAAACATAATGTCGAGAAACATAATGTCCACTACGGTTTTTTGTATGCTGCATAAACGCGCAACGTATTGTAGTAGCTCTCTCATCATTTGAGAACCAAAGCTCATGAACATCTCTTTTCTGCAACCCAATCGATTCTAACATTGCTGAATAGATCACTTCAGCCCTTCTCTACCCTGTCTACCACCACAAAGCAAACCCAGAATAAGCTTTGCTGTCCTGTAACTGGGATCTTCATTACATGAAATATGGTAGGTTAATACTTCTAGCTGCTTAGCTTTGAGTGTCTGTATTCTTTCTTACATTTTCATTTCAGTCAATCCTTAAAAGAAATAAACAATTTTAACTCTTCACAATTACATTACGCACATCTCCCATTTGACCGATGCAAGTAATTCTAGGGAATCTTCAAATAACTTTTAATGTCCTCATTAGGCCTCTTAGCTAGGATCTTGGAGTTACCATATATCATATATACTAGTTGGATGGTTCACCGAGTCTTAGGAATAACGTGAGTTCGTTAGAATCTTTCTATTTTGACTTTAGGGTTTGTTCTTATGAGTATTTGTATTTGTATGTAATGTGTCTTCTCTTATCTATAGTTTGTATGTAATGTGTCTTCTCTTATCTATAGTTATATGTGAGACCGTATATACATATAAAATTTTCTCATCATCCTATTTACATTTCAGGCAGATCAGCAGATGGAAGAAAATATATTTGCTGGGAGAGGAATTTCTTTTAACCGTGTGCTAGAAGCTGTACCATTCGAGGGTTCCGGAGATAAGATCAAACTGCCAGCCTCCTGCTTCAATGATTTATCTGGTGAAGGTGCTTTTGATAAAGGTCCCCTTCATTTTCAGCTGTCGGTAGTGCAGCAAAATAACTCATCACAGTCGCAATCAATACCCACTGAAAGTATAGACCGGGGGTCAACCCATGCAGGGGTGTTGGAATTCACCGCAGAAGAAGGTTCTGTTGGGATCCCTCCTCACATTTGGAGTAACTTATACTCCAAACATGATCCGATGACTCCTTTAGTTGAAGTGAAGTATGTGTGGCTAGCAAAAGGGACATATGCAAAGCTTCAATCAGAAGAACTTGGGTTCTCGGATATACCCAACCATAAAGCTGTCCTTGAAACAACTCTCCGCCAGCATGCAACCCTTTCTCAAGACGATGTTTTGACTGTCAAACACGGTGTATTGGCTTATCATCTGCGTGTGCTTGAGCTAAAACCGTCATCAAGTGTATCTGTCCTTGAAACAGATATTGAAGTCGACATCATGGGTCCCGATTCACTTCCTGAGAAAAGCAATCAGCATGTGCTAAAGTCACTAACTTTTGGGAAATCTGAATTTGGTGTTATCAATGAAGGAGAATACACTTATTACAAATTTTCAATAGATGATGACACGTGGAGTAGAGTTACATCTGGGGATGCTGAAGTTGAAGTAAAGTTGGATTCAGAGGCAAAAGATGGAGATACTGATCTTTATCTTTCACAACACCCACTGTTATTCCCAAATACGCACCAACATGGTTGGTCTAGCCATGACATGGGTTCTAAGTGCTTGGTTCTCAGCTCAAAAGACCACAGTTTAGGTGCAGGTACTTATAGCGTTGGTGTGTATGGCTTCAAAGGGACCACAAAATACAATCTCTTGGTAACCATTCAAGATACTTCCAACACAAAGGCCGGCCAACAACCTGCGGCGTCTTCTACACATGTGTCAACAGCAGATACAGTTGAGTGCAGCAATTGCAAACATTATATACCGTTAAGAACAATAGCACTTCATGAGGCCTATTGCAGAAGACATAATGTTATCTGTCAACATGCTGATTGTGGTGTTGTCCTTCGGACTGAAGAGGTCAAGAACCACGTGCATTGTGAGAAATGTGGACTAGCTTTTCATAGTGGAGAGATAGAAAAACATATGAAAGTGTTTCATGAGCCGCTATGTTGTGGGTGTGGGGTCATCCTTGAGAAGACAGAAATGGTAAGCTTCTATGTCATATAATCTTGTATTTTCTAGAGGTGGTACTTGCGACCCATTTAATTTTAAATGGGTCTATTTAGGTATGTTTAATCTCTAACAGATCAAAAAGAAAAAATTTGAAAGCAAAACAACAGGTTTAGGGCGACCAACTTTCAAATTGATTTAATGTGGGCTGTTGACTGTTTGTGTTGGTAACTTTGGCCATGTTTTACTTGATTCTTTTGTGCGAAGTTGGTTAACTTAAAAGATTACCTTAGTTTTTTGTACAAGTGTTTCGGGTCAACTCATCTTTGGATGTACTAAATCCTTTTTGCTGCAGGTGCAACACCAGACCTCAGAGTGTGCCTTACGTCTTGTGACATGTCGATTTTGTGGGGACATGGTCCAAGCTGGTTCTTTAGCCGCTGATACACGAGATCGGTTGAGAGGACTTTCAGAGCATGAGAGTCTTTGTGGGTCAAGAACTGCCCCATGTGACTCCTGTGGTCGGTCTGTCATGTTGAAAGAAATGGAAATTCATCAGGTAGCTGTTCATCAGAAGAATTGATACCATTGTGGTTATATATATATGTAATTCTTTTCAAATGTACCAAGGGACTTTCAGCAATGTAAATGGATGTTATGTTTAGTATGTATGCTTTCTTTTCAGCTAATGGTTTATACACGAGCCGTATGGGTTCTCTCATTTTCTTGTATTTAAGCAGCAGTATCCCATTAATGGAGATTGTTTATTGTGTCAGCGACGTGTAATTGAAATTATTCTTTAATGTTATTTGGATGGTCTTGCGCCGCCATTTAGCTCATTCTTTGCTTCATACTGGAATGGGGGTAGGATTGCTATTTATTATCGTTGCGTGTGTGTGATTTTGGGTACTTGAAGTTAGAGGTGCACAAAACTCGGTCTTGAATTGTTGCTAGTCCTGTTTTAGGGCTTGTTAGTAGTTGTTTGAATGAAAACTGCATATGACGTTTTTTCAGTTCAACCTTCTAAACAAAAAAAGTTCTAAAGTTGTGGAGAAATCCTGACCGATGGTTTTTTTCGATCTCACGATCAGTTTCCAAGAAAGTCACTTTTTTGGGGTATCACTCTATAGAATGGGGATGGATCTGAACATGTGGTTATTTTCTAGCAAAGTCTTCTCACAGTGATTTTACACTAGTGAAATGATGCCATTAAGGTTGAAGTTACGTGGTTTTCTTCAACCTTATTTCTCTGAACTTTATATTTAGGGAGTTTTTACAACTTTTATTTGCTCTTTCAAGTTTGGAGCTATTCAATTATGCTACCACATCCAAGCAAATTCAATTTTGCTATTGTTTGCGAGAATTATTATAACTTTAAAACCGGTGACGTGGTACTTGTTTTATGACATGTAATTTATATGGTTTTTAGTTTGTCATGTTGGGAAAAATACATATTATTGATGTAAAAGTATTTGAATAAATGTACAAGCAGTGATTTGGAAATTTGATACATAAAATAGACGTTTGGGGAATTAATACTTGCAATAGCAAATCGAGATAAGTTTGGTGACTTGATACTTTTGATGACACTGTAACTTATATGGTTTTTAGTTTGTCAAGTAAGTAAAAATACATGTTACAGATGTAAAAGTAATTGAATAAATGCAATAATAGTGACTTGGGAGTTAGATACATATATAGAGGTTTTGAGAATTAATTCTTACAATAAGTCTAACTTGTATAGTTGTCTTTAAGTGTATATAGAATTTTTTTAATTTCTCTTGTGAGTGACTATTATCACTTGACAATCATTTAATTAGCTTCAAAGATTTGTATACTTACAATGATAATAATTTCTCTTGTGATTGGCATTATTTGGAGTGGTTATGTCATCTAATAGCATGCGTTTTATATTGTTAAATATTACACTTACAATGATTTAAGCAAATGATATACTATTTTACTATTATTAGTTCATTACCTTCACAAAATAATGTATAATTGTATACTACAAAAGATAAACAAAATTAGATAATAATAATAAAAAAATACACACCAATGTTATATGATAGACAATGAATTTATACTTCTTGGAAGGAATGTAATAAATATTTTTTTAAAGAAAAGGTGTATGTAGTTAGGTACACAAATTACCAAATATTCACTTGCACGTTAGTAGATAATTTTTTTTATTTATATATATGATGTACAGAACAAAATATGATTAAGGAGGTTACTGAAAGCAATATACCTACTTACTTCCATAACTGTTTTATGATTACCACTATTTTATATGACTAATTAAAAAGGAAAATGCTAAATACAGCCCTTAGGCTGTAGTTAACGTGCATAAAATAATTGTATTTTTTATATCAAAAGCTCATCCTTTGAATTTTATGGTAATTATACAACTATTTTATACACTTTAACTATTTAGCAAGAACCAATTAAAAATTAGTAACATATTCATGTTGTCTGGACATTTTAATTTTAATTGATTAAATAAAATGTGTAAATAACAAGTGTCCTCCAAATAATAAATAAAATATAGCCGTTACCAGGATCCAACGCCACGCCTCTACAATTTTCAAAACCCCCAAAATCAAAACCCCCACAACACACACATATATACAAACTACAGTCACTTGGTATCAGTCTTCACAACGCCTTCTTAAAATCATCATCTTCATCTTACTTTCTTTCGCCGAAATCGAACTCAAATCGTCTGAGCTGTATTCAGCATCTGAGCTTTCTTCCTGTTAGGTTATTTTAATAATTTTTTTTAATTAATTGCAGTAAATATATCGAAATCTCGACCTGATGACCTGATGACGTGGTGTCGGTTCAGCTGATGTGTCGGCTTTATTAAAAAAAATGTTTTACAAAAATGTATCAAATTTTTCGTGATTTGCTATCGTGTGTATCGTCACAAGCTTTAAATTAATTGCTATTGTATGTATCTAACCTCGTATAACTTGTAAGCCCAGTTTTGATGTCACAAACAACTTATATAGCTGCCACGTCAGCAATAATCTGACAATGATACATACACTAGCAGAAAATTGAAATTTTGATAGTCTGACAGTATTTTCTGTCAGATATACATAATAGCTATAGTTATTACCATAGTAAGTTACATACTATATTAATGTATTATGTTCGATTTTCTGCAGGCGAATTGAAATTTTTCAAAACGTAGCATTATGGCTTCGAGTTCTGAAATAGGGCTTGCAGCAGCTACAAACATATTAATGGCATTTGTATTTTTGGTTGCATTTGCTATACTTAGGATTCAGCCGCTTAACGATAGAGTGTATTTTCCGAAATGGTATTTAAAAGGGTTAAGAAACGATCCACTTCAATCAGGTGTGTTTGTGCAGAAGTTTGTGAACTTGGATTTCAGATCATACTTGAGGTTTTTGAACTGGATGCCTGCTGCATTGCACATGCCGGAGCCCGAGCTTATTGATCATGCAGGATTGGATTCTGTTGTTTACTTGAGAATTTACTTGACAGGGTTTGTAATTATCTTCGTACTCGTTTCATTTTGTCTTTTGTTTGTTTAACAGTTATAAGTTTTAACCCCATAGGATTCATTGGGTTTAGAAGATTCGGCTTGATATCTCCAAGTTATCCTTTTTTAAGTTTCCCTCACACCCCCTACAGTCCTGGGTAACAGGCCGGAGAGACCAGGCCCCTTAGGATTCATGGAACATAAGGTTTGTCAACAAAGTTGGATCGGGTGGGGTTTCCCTGGTTATCCAGAGCAGTTTAAAATTTTCACCAGCTGCAATTTCAGATTCATTGACTTTATCAGATTATATGAATCCTTGTTGATTTTATTTTTTTACTCCAGACAGTTTTTTTTAGAGGCATAATTAGTGTTTACTTTTTGCTGACTTTTAATCCTTTCTTTTCCGTGTAAAACAGACTCAAAATATTTGTTCCAATTGCATGCCTTGCTTTCGCAGTCATGGTGCCTGTCAATTGGACTAATCGGACTTTGGAGCGGTCAAAATTAACATATAGTGACATTGACAAGCTTTCGATATCCAACATTCCAACCGGATCAAACAGGTATTTACTGAAGATCATTTAATATATTTGTACTTGAGATTTTGTTATTTTTTGTTTGAACGTATATTGCATCTTCTTCAGGAGGTTGGATCTGACCTTAAATATTGGTTCCAGGTTTTGGACACATATAGTCATGGCTTACGCCTTTACCTTTTGGACCTGCTATATTTTGAAAAGAGAGTATGAGATAATTGCATCAATGAGGTTGCATTTTATTGCATCAGAACAACGAAGGCCTGATCAATTTACTGTAAGATCACTTTTTTGTGCTTAATCTTGAGTTAATAATATGGTATTGCTAACTTGCTTTTCTTCCCAGATTATACTGCTTACCTTTCGTATTCCATGTGTAGTTAGTATTTAGTAATTAAGGAAAGTTTAACTGCTACCCATAGAAAAAAAAATTGTTATTCAAAATTTAAACAAACTCCAATTAATTTGTGTGCACTAAGTCTGAGTTTCTGCTGATAACATGCCAATTTTTAGGTGCTCGTGAGAAATGTGCCATCAGACCCTGATGAGACAGTCAGTGAGCTTGTGGAGCACTTTTTCCTTGTCAACCATCCAGATCAGTATTTGTGTCATCAGGTTCCATCACCACTAAGTCGACTGAACTATATATTAATGTAATATGTTGTTGATCACTTTTATTCCCATTTCTTATACATAGCTTTCATTGCAGGTTGTTTATAATGCAAATGCACTCTCTAAATTGGTTAATGAGAAGAAAACAAAGCAAAATTGGCTTGACTACTATCAACTGAAATATAATAGAAATAACCATTCAAAAAGGCCATCAATGAAGGTATCGCCGTATGCAATCTTAAATCCATATAATGGTGGATTACTTTAATATAGTCGTATTTAGTATTAAGCGTTTCTTAGTTTTTTTCTACCTCTTAACAGACTGGTTTTCTTGGCCTGCATGGTAAGAGCGTGGATGCTATTGATTATTATCAATCCGAGATTGGGAAACTAATAAAACAGGTTAGTACCAAAAGTGCATGTTCTCAATCACTACAAATAGATGTGACAATTTCAACCAATTTGCGTATCAATCAGTCGTTTTTGTTTTCTATTTTATCTCATATTTGTTAAATCTAAAAGTTACATACAATTTCCAAAAAATGTGGATTAAAATTGTGATAATTTGGTGTGTAATATAACATTTTTTCTTTGAAAACAGTTCACAAAATGGATTAAATGATATTTGAAGGTCTTGGCTAATTACCTAAACTGTCCATTCTTTTTGGCATATTCACTCATTTAAAAATGTGAAACAATTGTGAAATGCATGCTTCCACGTTTGCAAGTAAAGTATGCTATGAAAAATTGCTTCTGAATCTCTAAACTTAAATAAGCTGCTTAAATCTCCACACCTTAAGCGGAGGAACTGGTTAACTATCTATATATATTTCTTATATCTTAGCGTTTTACATTGCGGGCCTTTTACCAAACTATGGATATTAAATACTTTTGTGTATTTTATTCATTTATACACTCGTAAGCGCAAACTTTTACGGTTATTCAACTCACGTATATGTGTGAAATTTTTTATTCATTCATGAGTATGAGTGTATGACCTAAACATGTTATTTTTATACGTATGCATGAACCATGAATAAATAAACATGGAGAAATCATATACCAGTTATCCTTTTTGTCGTTAGATCTCACTCTTGTTGCTTATACTTTTTGTCGCTAGATCTCACTCTTTTGATCTTATTAATTGCCAGATAGGTAAAGAGAGGGAAAAGGTTACTACAAGCTCCAAATACGTTGTGCCAGCTGCATTTGTTTCTTTTAAATCACGATGGGGTGCTGCGGTTTGTGCACAAACTGAACAATCCAGGAACCCAACTATCTGGTTAACCGAGTGGGCCCCAGAACCCCGTGATGTTTATTGGGATAATCTTGCCATTCCATTTGTTTCACTCACAATTAGAAGACTTATTATTGCTGTGGCCTTTTTCTTCCTTACGTTTTTCTTCATGATCCCAATAGCATTTGTACAGTCACTTGCAAATATTGATGGCATAGTGAAAGCAGCTCCTTTCTTGCAAGGCATTATGGAAGTGTAAGTTTTTTCTGAACTTAACAATGAAGTAAATTAATGTTGAAGTATCAAAATTAGATAATCTACTGTAGGGATACAGGCTGTAGAAGATAGTGCTCTGATATTTTCTTTTCAGTTTTTGAAGTTGTAGTATAATCATCAGTTAATCCTATAGTTGCCATAAAGTTGAGAAGTTTTTAACTTTATGTTTTCCTGCAGGAAATTTGTCAAATCTTTCATACAAGGTGTTCTTCCAGGAATCGCTTTGAAGATCTTCCTCATCATTCTACCTTCAATCTTGATGATGATGTCTAAGTTTGAAGGATTCACCTCTATATCAGCTTTAGAGAGAAGATCTGCAACAAGATATTATATTTTTCAATTTATCAATGTCTTTCTTGGGAGCATAATTACTGGGACTGCATTTCAACAGCTAAAAACCTTCATTCACCAGTCTGCAAACACGTAAGATCTGCTAACCTTTCTAAACGCCCGTGAAAATTGCCACAAATCCTATATTTTGGAAAGTTCACTAATAAACGTTGTTTGACCGCTAAGTTGAAGAAAATAGAGGTGGCAAGCAAAAGTGGTCAAGTGGGTTGGGTAGTGGATCAAAAAAGGAGTTTTAAGTGTGGGTCAAAAACCAGGCTGGTTGGGTTGACCAGATAACATTTTCTTTTTTCGAAATTGCTATCAATATGTGCCAGAACAATGAGGAGGTTATATCATGTATGTGTTAAATTATACTTTAGGTCACATTTAATTCGTATGGAACTTTCTGTTCTTAGTTAACTTTTTTTTTATTTGACCTGCTTCAGATGACATTACCTAGATCAAACCCGTTAAATGGCTTAATTTTTTGCCTTCAGGAATAAACTCATGTTTTGATTTTATTCCAAAAGCTTGCTCTCTTGCCCTCATAAAAAAAATACAATTTTCTAACTTTCATAAACATTCCATGAAAATTTTAATATTTCCTGTTTTTAAGACACGCATTGTAGGTGTTGGAACTTGGAATGTCGTAAGCAAATTAAGCGATGGGTTTTATGTTGTCTCCGCTTGTTCTAATGTTAAACTTGAGCAAATAATTAACTCTCTTATCTGATATATGGTGCATCTTTTTTATGGTCAATTCTTGAATTTCTTCATATTTACAGTATCCCAATGACAATTGGTTCATCTATACCAATGAAAGCAACCTTCTTTATAACTTATATCATGGTCGATGGATGGGCTGGAGTTGCTGGGGAGATTCTGAGGTTAAAACCACTAATATTCTATCACTTAAAGAATTTTCTCTTGGTGAAAACCGAAAAGGACAGAGAAGAGGCAATGAATCCTGGAAGTTTGTCTTTCAACACAGGGGAACCTCAAATCCAGCTTTATTTCTTACTTGGCCTTGTTTATGCTGTTATCACCCCGATTCTGCTTCCTTTTATAGTAGTATTCTTCGCCTTGGCTTACTTGGTGTACCGTCATCAGGTAATTTTTCAATAAATGTAGAGGTGCAAATTTGACTCATTTACCTAGGCCTAATGGGTCGATTCAGGCTATGTTTTATCTGTAATGAGTGAATTAGTAAAATGAATCCAAAACCTGAAAAGGAAACATGTCAATTGGCCTGAACGGGTCAAATAATTAAAATGAATCCAAAACCTGAGAAGGAAACATGTCAATTGGCCTGAATGGGTCAAATAATTAAAAACCCGCCCAAAGTGTATCAAGAAAACTTCCTGAGTCATCCATTTACTTATCATGTTTGACAAAATAATGAAAAAACTGGACAAAAACTGTTTCAGGCCAACCTGACCAGGCCCGTTTTGACTTGAACCTAAATTGACAATATATTTTTGTTCTAAGTAGGACTTTTTTTGTTTCAAGTGTTTGAATACTGATGTTTAATTTTTTGGTGTAGATTATAAATGTGTACAATCAACAGTATGAGAGTGCAGGATCTTTCTGGCCAGATGTACATGGCCGTATTATAACTGCACTAATTGTTTCCCAGTTGCTTTTGATGGGTCTTCTTAGCACAAAAGAAGCTGTGAATTCAACCCCATTGCTTATAGTGCTCCCTGTGCTCACCATATGGTTCCATAGATTCTGTAAAGGACGGTTTGAACCAGCTTTTGTTAGGTATCCTTTACAGGTAAGTCAACTTCTCATTTGGTTCCACTTATGGGATTATTTCTTGTTTCACTCAGGGCTAATAAATTAGAAATGTAAAAAGCTTCGGTTCAGTTACTATTTTGGGTAACTGACTTTACTTTCACCCGTAATATTTGCAAATTTTCAAATATTTCCATTTAAGGTTATAAGGTACTTTGTACTTTTACCGGGTCAAAATATTGACAATTTGAAAATCGTGACTTCTCTATGAGGTACTGGTTCAAGATTGTTAACAAAAATTGTGGATTCCCTATTAGGTGAAAACAAATTTGGTTATCTGAAATAGAAATTGGACGAAAGCTAAGTGCAACTAATCCCTCCACATTATCATGCTAGTTCAAGAATGAAGACAGATGGGATGGGAGTAGTGCAACTAGTATTCACGAGTTATATTCTTTTTTTCATTTTTACAGGAGGCAATGATCAAAGATACACTAGAGCGCACAAGGGAACCATGTCTAAATGTCAAAGTTTATCTAGAAAATGCATACGTTCACCCAGTTTTCAATAATGAAGACAGATGGGATGGGAGTGATGATGGATTTAGTGATGAAGAGAACCCAAAAGAACCTGCTCTAGTCCCCACAAAGCGTCCTTCACGAACAAACACACCAGCGCGAAGTCAACGTAGCGAGTCAACACGAACCTTGTTGTGTGTTACAGATGAAAGATCTTGTCCATAAGACAGATGTCATGGTATTCAATATGGAGTTTTATGAGGGATTGTACGTAATGAGAGGTCTTTTCTGTATATATTTAGTTATGATAGTGGCTACTTTATAGGCCATCTTGTTCTTGATGGAAACACCATATTGTGCCAGTGTCTATTACAATGAAAAGAAAAACTCTGGGTCATTTCTTAGATGTTATATATCCAAGTCCTACAAGGTTATAACCAATATGGTTGTTTGGTCATTTCTTAAGTTGATGGTTTCTCTTTTTTTTTTGAGCGGTAAAATATATTATAAATATCAAGAACTACTAACAAGATGCTAGAGACGAAACTTTACAGATAAAATCTAGAAATAAAACAGAACTACATATTCTATGATGGTGATGGTGGTGGTGGTGATGGC
>JAOEHQ010047947.1:0-10490 GCA_025447715.1 Asclepias incarnata | reverse complement strand
AGACCAATTGTAAAGGAGAATATGTATGATCATTATGTTTGTACACGGTCATGCCATGTACGAAATGTGTCCTTATCGAAAATCCTTTTTTTATGCACCATGTATGGTTCGATAGGATTTATATAGAATATAACCTTGAGAATAAAGCTTTTAGCTATTCATGGACAATTTCTTTGCCATGTTTATGTGAAATAATCTAAAGATATTCGATAGATATGGTTTTAAAATAATAACCATTTTTTTTTTCTTCCGAATATCTTTAAAACTCAGCAAATTCCATATGGATTTACTGGAATATAATGCGTCATTATTAATTGAAAACCTGAATATAGGGTAATATAGGCTATTTCAAAAACCTCTATAAGATATTGACGCTCGATATGGTGCCAACAATTTTATTTATTTATTTATTTTTATTTTTTATTTTTATTGGCAATAACTCAAAGAGAAGAAAAATAAAATAAAATTCATATGTTCAAAGATAGTGTTAGCATTAACAAAATCACACATTAACAAAGTAATGTGATGTCGGAATTGTAAAAATATCGTTGTGCCAACTTCAATTGAATTTAATTATATTTTGATTTTGGTAAATCTTATCCTCATATATCTAATAACTAGAGATATAAAATGATATTTTGACAAGAATTTTAAATCGACAAAAACAATATAACATACAACGTATGTATTAAATGAATTTCTCGTCATAGATATATAAGTTTTTATATAGAAATCAACTATTTGGTTGCATGCATCTCATAAACATGAGAAAATATTATGGTGTATATTTGGTCAACTAATTGCATGCACTTCCTATATTGAAATGTACTAATTAAAGATCCACGTGATAAATCATTAAATTGATTTAATTTTGAAGGAATGTACACAAAAAGGATGACTATGGAATGCCAATCACATTTAATTTACCGAATATGAGGACCGAAAATTTTTCATCAAAAAGTTACTATATATATGGCATTAAAATTAAAACATTAATAGATATATCCGTCTATGAACAAGATTTCAAATTAAAATAAATCTTTAAAACATCACTATCTATTAGAGATACAAGCAAAGAATTTGGCCCAAAAAATATGGGAAAAGCTTTTTGAATTAAATATACATATTTTATGGGGTTTTTTTTTTTTTTTTTTTCATAATTAAAATTGAAAACACTATTGAAAACTATGACTAAGAAATCCAAGACATGTAAATTTAGTAAATAAGAGTAACACATAAGAGTTTAGATAAAATTATCAATGTGTCAAACACTATTGAAAACATATGTTCATCGATATACCAACTAACAGAGTGTGGTTAAAGAATAATATATACGAGTATATTTTATATACACGAACGAGCATAGGGTAATCAACAAAAATGTTGATTGCATTTTCGAGCAAATCAAGTATGCAAAATTTTACGTATTTGTATGAACAAAGTTTCATATACGAGCTATTTATACATATACGAACATATTGCATTTGTGAAACAAATTTCATTAGGTATGAACAAGATTTAACATAGATATACTATCTGTATATATATCTGCGAACATATATATGAAAAACAATAGCAATATATGCGAACAAGACACACAGCAATATGTACAAAAATATATCCAGCAAATACATATGCAAAAAATATGCAATTATATCAAAAGAAAAAAAAACTGATTTCAAAATATCCTTTTGCTAACATAATTATAGCATAGTTATAAAAGAAATTTTATTTTGAGTTTTGTAGTATACAGTGGTACACAGGGATGATCGTTGAAGTATATTATTTTATATCTCATATAAAAGCGTAATCATTCGGCAAAAAGAAACACAACCAAAATAAATCAAGTAATAAAAGCATATAAAAATTATTAATTCAATGAATGGTTTGAGGTTACCTCGTGCTTTGATGAGATGAAATGCGGATCCAAAGATCAAGAAATTGAAAGAGACAATTCGTGCTGATAACGTGTTATAAACATTGATCTTTGGATCAACCACAATTGCAACAATGATAAAAAACAATATAAAAGATAGATGAAAATGGTGGCAAGGTAGAAAAGGAGGATGAGAAGTAATATTTAATCTCAATGTATATCCTATAACTAATAGGGTTTAACCCTTATATAAAGTATATTAGCTTGAAAAGTAAGCTATGGGTAAATTAGTCTTTACATAATATATATTTGTATATAACATATTTCATATTAAATGATTATTTCATATTAAATGATTATTAATGACTTACCATATTTTGATGTTTTTTACAAATTTTAAATTTTAAACCATTTCAAATGCTTTATATAAGACCACTTATAGTGGTTACCACTACTCTTAGCCACTAGTAGAGTAGTAGTTTAGTCTATGTCATATCAGCGATATATCATATAAACCTCTCAAACACTTTTCGATCACTAATAATATAAAACACTCTCATCCCACCACAAGTCTAGCCGTTTAGGATCCATTATTTTATTTTTATATTTGTTGGGGGTAAAACAAAAATTAATAAATAAATAAAACAACAAACCACTTGTTGCTACATTCACGAAACATCCATTACTAGTCCACCAGCAGTTGACCACGAGTCCTACACAATCGTGTGGGTTCGTGGTTAGGTAAAAAAAGAGCCATAGACAACACTTCCAATAACTATTGCCAGTGGTCTAAGAAAAACTGAAATTAGAGAAACTTCATACTGCGTATACTTCAGAACATTGGCAATATACTCATAGAATACTATGACGTCTAATTACGTACGTAAATCAAAACCAACACTATTTTGTTTTGTATTATATTAGATTATATAGATCATGTGATCAACTATTATACATGAGAGGATTGGCATCGTATCGCACGGTAATACCGTCGCCAACCGCACTGGTTCGCACGGGTTGAGGGTGTCGCATTTCTGAACCTGCGTTAACCCACACATTCATTTAACTGCTGCACCCTTTCCGACAATTGGTTTAACTGCTAGTGTAAATAAATACCAACCGCACTGGTTCGCACGGGTTGAGGGTGTCGCATTTCTGAACCTGCGTTAACCCACACATTCATTTAACTGTTGCACCCTTTCCGACAATTGGTTTAACTGCTAGTGTAAATAAATAACTAAATATTAATGACTTTATATCTATAATAATATAAAAAGCAACCCCCCCCCTCCATAAATTATGAATTGATAATCCTAAAATATCTCTCACCTTTATTTACTATTCTAAACATATTTACTTAATATACCTATAATACCGTAATGAATCAAGTTGTAGCATCTATCCCTTAACTCTTATAATATCTAAACTATCTCCTATACATCAATTGCCTACACCACTCGCCGCTGCCGCCACCACCACACCACCATCGCCACCATCATTGTCGCCACATGGCGCGGACATCCATTTAGTATATATACATATATCCATTTCAATCATTTCAATTTTACATGAAAAATCTTTCTTTCAAATCTCACATCTTTAAATAGCAAACGAGGGGTCGTGGATGAGGCACTTTCCCTGCTCAAGTTCAATCACAACTACCCGCATAAGTTACCATCCGCAAATGCCTTTTCAATCTCAACCAACTCTCAACACTCAATATCACACCTCTCAAATGCCGAACGAGTCTATGCTGATGTACAATATGTCTCAAAATTTCGACCCGTTTGAGCCGCGTTATGATACTCCAGCATAAAATGGCATGAACGAGAAGAATATCAGTTACCGATATACAATGATGATGATGATGAAGATGAAGAGTTTGACCCGTTTGAGCATGTTCTCGAGAAGCAATTTACATATCAACAAATTGCAAGAAATTCAATAAGATGAAGTTGAAGAAGTAGAAGCCGAGGAAGACATTGGGAAAAGATGGTTTAAAAATAGAGCCAGGAAAAAGGCTTGGATGCCCAATATGGGGAGATGTTAGCTAAGGCTTAGATTAAAAATTTCATTTGACAAAGAAATTGGAGACTGACAAAAAAGAGCGGGATTTTGGACTCCACATGTACGAAAGATTAACTAAACTCGATATAGGGCATGATGAACACGGCTATGATGACGTTCAATGGTTACTTCATCTAAGCGGTAAAATATCTGTCTTTGTTATTTTTTAAAGTTCTTATACATATTTTTATTATACGTTAGTCCCATTTTTTAAGATGGTCCAAACGGTTATGTCAATAATGATCAAGTATGTTTATCAAAGCTATGAGGTTTTTTACAAACTAGTTTTGATACCCAATACACAAATCGTTTGTCCAAATAAGTAAGAACATTTAAGAAATAAACAATACAATATGTAAAATAAAGTAAAAGTAATTTAGAACACAAATAAGTTTTTCAAGAGTATTTTCATTTATTGGAAATAAACAAAATACCAAGTTTGATGCAGAATCAGAATAATGTAAACAAGTATTCTAAACAACCTATGAAGAAAAAAATGATCTAAGGTAGTAAATACCAAAGAGCAAATGCACTAAAACTACTTTGAAGTGTTTTGCTTTGGTGGTAGATAATAATAGCTTTGTAATTCGACGACGTGATTTGTGCATTTACTTCTCTTCTATTTATTGGCAACGTTTATGTACGAATACATAAACAAATATGTATAAATATGATATACGTATGTAATAGATATTTAAACATGTGTTGCATTAAATGCCTTTTACATACATGTTTAAAAAGTAAGGTATAAAAGTCCTTGATTGGACATCCTTCAACTTTGTACGCCGTTTGCTTTAATTACAAAGATATTTTGTAATGTATACTTGAGTATAAAGCAAGTGGAATTTTCTAGGGAATAGTGTTAAGATTTGTAATTACTTAACACTAAAGGAAACGTCTTCAGCCTTCGATCTGAAAAAACCTTCCACTGAACTCCGCCAATGGGAAGATCTTCAGTCTTTTTACTTCAGTCTTTGACTTTAGTGAGATTGATTTAGTTGAGTAGATCTTGACTGGAGAGAAGCTTCAATAAACCTGAACCTAGACGGTTCATTTTACAAGTATTGTTAACTAGCTTCATAATAATACACGACAAATTTGAAATACTGTCTAGTGAAGCTGGACAGTTTTGTCCAATGAAATCAGGACTAACATTATAAATTTGTCTTATTTACTATTATTGTAATAAATATAGCTCTTTGTTATTTTTTAAAGTTCGTAAACATTTTTAGTTATAAATTAAATAAATATGAAAATTATAGTGAGAGTTGGAGGGTCGAGTAATGCTTTCAAATTAATGAGGGTTGGAGGATTAAAAAAAAAAATTGAGATGGCAACATCGTGATTGGTTAAAATGAGTAAGGGATGAAGGGTTGTGATGAAAACATACGACCATAATCATGCATCGATTTGTTATTAGTTAATTGAGTCCTGAATTTTTTTTTTGTCGAATTGTATTTGTTGAATTAAATGCAACATAATACTTCGCCTGCAACATGTTACTTAGCTTTTGAGTTCAAATGACACATTTGTAAGAATATACCGAAAGAAGCCAATTTTAAGTTTTTGAGAAAGATTATATACAAGTGGCGTACTTCTAAAACTGGACTTTGGAATGGCAGTTCGGGTCGACTTCTTGCTTCAAGATGTCGACTGAGATATCACAAAAAGTATCAACCTTTGCTCCCACCTTCACAATCTTCAAAACTCTAACTTTCCCATGCATTACCGAAGTTGAGGTAAAATTAAGATAACCTGTCCCGATGTCGATATAGAAGTTAGGATCGGTTGCCATTTTACCACCTGTAATATTTGCACGACTTGTCATGGTTAAACTACCACGGGCGGGAACCTCTGCATGCTCAACTGGGATCCCAGCTATCAACATTTCACGATAATACACGTATGCAATCGAGTCCTTGAAAATAAAGTCTCCATAGTTTCGGTTATCTATGGTCAAGGTTAGAACTAGAGTCGCGTTTATGCTTATATTTGGGTAAATTTGGACTTGCAGGTTTTCAAGGTTTGTCGGGTGTGCTATGATCTGTGGGTTTTTCAACTTAAAGAGGGTGAAGTATAAGACTATAGAAACAACCATAAAGATGACAATTACACCTACTGTCACACCACAACATATCTTGAGACATTTTCGCGATGATATTCCTTTTCTGGTGTCCATGGTTGTGATTTGAGGTATAGATGAATGTGATTAAAAGCTTTTTAATTTGTGCGTGTGAATTATTTCACATCTACTGCTAGTATGTTTGTTTATAAATGGAAATTGGGGTCGAATGTTGTTTTGTTTGTTTCACAAATGGATGCTAAATGTTGTATATTTCGTATCTTAATTAGACTCTTTCGTTGAAGATAATTCTGTTTTTAGTGTATAGGCACAACGGGCTCAAACTACATTCCTTTAAATTCTATTTCAGAAAGAATAATTTTGACAATCACAACTTTAATTTAATCGACAAACTGATTTGCTCCTTCAATGTTAACCCATATTACACAAGAAAAATACTAGACTTACAAACAACTTATATATAAAAAAAAATTTACAAATACATCTTCTACAAATCAAATCAAGTCTTTGTTTATTTCTTCTTTCTTTGTCTTTTTATTGATTGGTCCATGTCAAAGGCATCTATCTTAGAATTATCAAATCTCACCTTAACAAATCGCATTAACAAATTCACACCAATTACTCTATTATAACGAAAGAAACATAAGACAATTATAACGTACCCTGTCCAAATTCAATACCAATATATATATATGGTCATAACTTCTACGAAAAATATGAAAAGCTTAATTAGTGCAATCAAATATCCATCTATTTGGTAAACCGACCATACTTCAAATACGTTAATCTGTCAACTTTCATATATTTTACTAGGATTTAAGGCCTAAAATACTAACGTATTTTCGGTTTGTACACAATTGCATGTCTATCAATTTGAACTTCCAAAATGTAGAACATATATATATATATGTTTGTTATCACTTTTACCTCCACAAAATCAAGGTAGAAATTGATAAAACTAGGTAAAGCTCTACTTCCAGTATTGACATCTGCATCCACAGTCAAATGCTCAAATTTGACTTCGATTGTTGGCACCTCAATTCCAACCCTGTAAAATATTTAAACAGCCAACCACAAACGAATAGTCATGATTGTAATTACCCAAAAACTAAACACAACGATAAAAAGGAGGAAAAAAAAAAAGAAAAAGAAAGAAAAGGTTGGTACGTACCTATCAATTCTATTTCTAAGTCTCAACAAGAACTTCTCATTATCTTCATCTGCAGAATTTACAAGGCGATCAAGCAATCGTTTTCTGTCTTCTGTTCCAAGATTATCGACATCAACTTCATTAGAAGGCCCAGTTGATCCGAACAAAAGACCTTTCTTTAAACGATCAAATGTCGGTAGCTTTTTGAGATTTGTTAACTTATGCACCTTGATCATCTTTGTAACTTGGTTTGTTTTACATGTTTTCATCTGTTAGGGAAATAATCAAGTAGAGGGACTACTTCTGTCAAAGCATCAAAGAAAAGAAGTTCAAGGGCTAAATGTGAACAAAGAAAGGATCAGGAGGGGGCAATGCTGGAACTCTGGAGTCTATATATACACAGCTGCTGTACTACTGTGGATAACACACAATCGATCTTATCTTTTTGCCGTTACAATGAAACCTTCAAATTCTAATTTTATTATCATCATGTTAATCCTCTTGTTGATTCTTATTATGTAACAGACTTGAGTGTGTCCCTTAATCCACTCTCTTATTAGTGGGTTATTGTAATCTTTAGGTTGATATTTTCATTTCTGTTAGAACTTGTTGAGTAATATGATTGAATCATTTGAGTGTTTGAGTCTATATTTCTGTTATTTCATCAAGATTAGCCCATTTAAGAGCCTCTTCATCGACCATCGTTGTCTTCATGATCACGATCAGATTTTGAAAAAACGTTCATGCCAGAATTCCTCCATAGCGAAGTACTTGAAGACCTCAAACTTCTTATTTGTCCACTATTTGTTCTAAAGTTTCCTAACCTTATACTACTACTTGCTTTATATATATCACTTCCATCCATTATATGATCACTCAATTTAAACACAAGTTTTTTATTACCTTTTGTACCAAAAGATCAAATGGGTATTAAAATATTGCAGGAAATTAAACTAAAAAGTTTGCATAAATTAAGTACGTAATCAAGAACAAAAAAAAGAAAGAAACAATGCATGCAAGGGGATGAATGTATAGGAAACATTTGAGACTTGTAGTGGGATTTTAAACAGAAAATTTGGAACTAACATTACTATAAAAAATGGTGGGGACAAAACAAGACATATGTGGTGGATAGAATGATAGATTGATAGTACGTTGCGAATCCTTTTATTGCGGTGGATAGAAAGTGTGAATGTGAATTAATTATTACTACTATTTTTTTTCTATTTTTTTTCAACATATATATATATATATATATATATATATATATTTTAAAGGTGTGAATTACTCGTAAATATCGGGAGGTCTAACATACGTTGTCTTAACCGGATCCGTGCTAAAGAGCCCCATCGCAGAATAGATTCCCAATTTAAATTCCTTCGATAAGAAACCCCTATCACCCAGAGATCTGGAGGGGGAAACTCACTATGACCCACCATAAATGGAAATTAAATACATGTGGTCACTCCCAAATATGCCTAGGATAGGACTCAAACTTAAGATCTCTTGTGAGAAAACAAGTCTCCTTGTCATTAGACATATATATGAACGTGAATCTCAACAGCTAGCTGCATTTTGGATTTCAAAACGCAATTAAATGCAGTTTATATATTGGTACGATTGGAATTGATTGGAATTGGAATTGAAATTGAAATTGGAATTGATTATTAATTAACGGAAGTAAATAGGAAGTGAAAAAATGGACACACATTACATTTAAGGATATATACCATGCATGCATTAAAATTAAAAAGAAGAAATATGAATTGAAGAAACTCCACAATTTTAGGTGTGGATTTTCATATTTAATTTGTCACACCACTTTTGTCCACACTAAACCTAAAATTGTGGAGTTTTAAAACTTTACACTTTTTAGTGTGGATAAATTTCTACACACTTTTAGTTCAATATAGTTTTACACACATAAAAGCGTGACAAACTTTTATAATTTATTCACGGTAACTAAAAATGTGAATAATTGCAATATTATTTGTAGTGTGTGGAAATCAATTTGTAACATCTAGTTTATTCACGCATCCTCTTGCGTGAAAAAATTTAGTGTTACAAATTGACTTTCACACTTATGAGTGTGAACAATTGATATATTTATATAATTAGAAGTGTGAACTTTTTTTTTCTCACATATATAAGTGTGAAAATTTTATAATTTTTTAAATTTATTCATACTTTTAAATGTGAATTCTTTTTCCACATATATAAATGTGAATAATTTAACAAATTTCTCACACTTATTCAAAAATATGAAGAAATAAATGTATATAAATTACATATATTTGTTGTAGTGTGATGCTCAGTTGCTCACCCATGTTGAACAAATTAGTTGTTTTGTGTTTTGTTAACTTTTTCATTTTTATGATTTTGTTTTCTTTTTGGCTTTTCTTTTAACTTTGTAGGCTTTTGTTTCTAAAAAGTGTAAAAATTTTATTTGTATTTTTTATTTAATAATTCTTGATGTATATATATATATATATATATATTTTATTTTAGAGATTGTTTGTAACACCCCAAGATTTTAAAAGTAATAAAATAACCTATTTTTGTAGTTTTATCCTCATTATAAGTTCCTAGTATTTTATTTTGAGAAACAAGAAGTAGTAGTTGGAACTTTAGTGGATAGCGGGTATTTACCCACCTAATTGAGTTTAAAACCGGAGTGGGAAAGGGCATGGCACCCCATAACTCTTGATCATTTTTCTTCCTTATCACTCCATCCATCTTTCTCTATCAATCTTCATTTCAATTTCAAAGATTTTCAAGTGATTCAACATACAAATCCATTCAAGAATCAAGATTCATTCTCTAGTAATATCAAAGTTGAGGGTTGTGTGGGTGTATGTGTGTGTGCCGATTGTTGAAGAAGAAAGAAAAGGAATTTTGTGACTTTCATTCTCTTCCATTTTAACTCCATTCAAGGTAAAAATCATTTCTTAAAATTTGATTGAGTTTATTTAGGGTTTATGCATTTTAATAGAATTGGGGGTTTTGTGGAAAGAATGAATTTTAATGTTTTGATATAGAATTGATTATGATATAGTTAAGAAAGGATATTATTATAAGTAATATGGTTAAATGTTGATCTTTGTTAAGAAATGTAGTAATGATCATGAGATTTCGTTTTTGAAATGCTAGTAAAATGAGTTTGTTGATGAAAACCCAAGTTCCATGGAAAACGTATTGAGGTGGGTTAATGGGAATCTTGAGAATTGGATTCGCTAGTGAAAATGATATTTGATATGGTGGTATTGTTATTTAGTTGAATGAAAGATTGGCAATGAAATGTTAGTGACTAATTA
>JAOEHQ010047946.1:0-10491 GCA_025447715.1 Asclepias incarnata | reverse complement strand
GTCATAATAAATAATTTATTAAATTTGTTAATGTTGGGTGGGTTAATGCTCCCCCCCCCCCCCCCCCTTTACATGCTTGCATCCGCCTATGTATATATGAGTACTCCTAGTGCCCATA
This sequence comes from Asclepias incarnata, assembly GCA_025447715.1. Classification (NCBI taxonomy): domain Eukaryota; kingdom Viridiplantae; phylum Streptophyta; class Magnoliopsida; order Gentianales; family Apocynaceae; genus Asclepias; species Asclepias incarnata. Next base: position 10,373 of record JAOEHQ010047946.1, on the reverse strand, counting down.
TGAATACATGCTAGGGGTGAGCATGAGTCGGTTTAGGTCGGTTGGTCCAAAACCGAAACCTGAACCGATCCGTTCAGTTTTTAGAAAACCAAAACCGTTGAATTTGGTTCGGTTTGTCGGTCTTCCAATTCGGTTTTGGTTTCGGCTATTTTATTTTATTTTTTATTTTTACACTTTTAGGTAATTAAGTTATAGATTTTACATTCCATTGTTAAGGAAAAAAAATATGATAAAGAAACTAAAGTATACGAATGTTTTTTATTAACTAGTTATGTCTTTTAGGTGTTAAAATTAGAATGATTTTTTTATATACCAAATTGATTTTGTTGTGCATTTTCATTTAAAACATAAAACTGATTTTGATTTGTACAGTAAGAAAGCAAAAAGTTTAAATATATTAATATATTTACTAAACATAAGTGATAGATATAAATATAAAATGATATAAATATGAAATAAATTAAACACATTTGGTTCGGTTCGGTTTTTGGCATATGAAACTGAAACCCGAACCGATCCGTTCGCTTTTTAGAAAACAAAAACCAAACCAATTGATTTTGTTCGGTTTTCGGTTTGGACGGTTTGGTTTTCTCATTTTTTTTCGGTTTTCGGTTTGGCTCTTAATACATGTCAATACATGTGCCACATAGCAAAATCTCTTTACAATAAAAATTCAATACAAATCCCTTCAACCTCTCTAATGCCAATACATGTCTAGAACCTATCATTTACATATAATATACGAATTAGTTGTACGAGAAGGAAATAAAAAAGAAAAATAAAAAACACATCAATACGTTCATATTCCCCTCACATTTAACCTAATACACAACTCAATATACACGATGTCTAATGGTATTCATCCATAGGGGTGAGTTATTTTGAGAACTCCTAAAAAAAAAGAACGCGAGAACCATTCCTAACCACACATTTTTCTTCCCTTTCTTCCGTTCACTTACACATGTGTAAGTGACGCGGTGATTTTTTCGTAATAGTGACTCCATTCATTTACTTACACATGTGTAAACTAGTGCATTTGATTTTGAATAATACTGTTTTACACATGTATAAGAACCTTACACATGTGTAAATTGGTGTCACTTTCACATGTGTAAGACATGTGAAAGTAAATAAAAAAAATTAATATTTACGAAAATACCACCACGTCATTTACACATGTGTAAGTAAACGAGAAAAAAAGGAATTAAAATATATGAGTGAGAATGGTTCTTGTTTTTGTTTTTGTTTTTAAGGTTGTTAAATAACACCATTATTCTTCATCCATATTCAACTTCAATACAAGTCCAACTTCAATACAAGTCCAATACGGAAGCACTCGAGTGCTGTGCTGTAAAAGTATAAAAATAAGTAGTAGATGAGTTCCAAATTAAAAAGGCATTTCATTGAGAAAAACTAGCATCACACTAGCGCCAAACAGTCAAACACCACCATAGATACAAACCCCAACAACCCCAGAAATGAAATGCCCGTACTGTTCAACCACCCAAGGCCGGTGCGCCACCACATCTTCCGGCAGATTCATAACTGAATGCATATCATGCGGGCGCGTGGTCGAAGAACGCCAAACTCAATCCCACCATCTTTTTCACACGCGCGCACAAGACACCCCGTTATACCTAGTCACTCCTGACCTGCCAACACTCCCTGACCAAACAGAAGAAGACGATCCATTCGAACCAACTGGATTCATAACCGCTTTCTCCACCTGGTCACTCGAGCCGTACCCGGTCTTCGCGCAATCGTCTGTTTCGTATTCGGGGTATTTGGCTGAACTTGAGAGAGTACTTGAAACGACGTCGTCCTCGTCTGCCTCTGGACCGTCTGTTGTTGTGGATAATCTTAGGGCTTATTTGCAGATAATTGATGTGGCTTCTATCTTAGGGTTGGATTGTGATATTTCTGATCATGCTTTTCAGCTGTTTAGGGATTGCTCTTCTGCTACTTGTTTGAGGAATCGGAGCGTCGAGGCGTTAGCTACTGCCGCGCTTGTTCAAGCTATTCGTGAAGCTCAAGAGCCTCGAACATTGCAGGTATACATAGATTTATAACTATATATAAAAAAAAGGTGTAAATGACACCTTGTCCCCGGAACCACATTGGATCCCCATCATCCCACCCGTAAGGCCGGTAAAATACTTTCACCTAATACCCACATGATTTGGGCATCCCTAAGGATCGAACCTGCGTCTCTCAACTTCTGCCCAAGCTGCATTGGTAGCTGATTGTTGAAAATAGTATTAGGGCTAATCGATGTATATTTATTTAATTGAATTGTGAAATTGAAGTAATTAGTTTAACGATTTATGGAAAATTTGGGGCAAGCCTTGAGACGTGTAGCTCGGGTAGTACCGGAATTGAGGGTTTGTGAATATGGTCATGTTTTTCAGTTGGGCGGACACTTTACTTAGTGGGCCACTTGTGAGTTTGACCATTGTCTGTCACTTATTGTCTTTGGGGCGGGGAGTGTTGGCCGGTTATTAACGTTTTTTTATTTTTTATTTTAAAGAATGTTTGAGGAAAGTCTAAAGTTATAAGGTTGATTGATGCAGGACAGAAGGTTAAACAAAGCTTAGAACTTTAGCTGTGGGATAAATTTTGTAATGATTTAGGTTTGGTTGGTCTAAAGATTCAAAACTCAAATTAGAGCCTAGAGTAACTGAGTTATATCTTAAGACAGAGACGTGATATGTGGACATCATGTTTCATGTGATATGCATCTAAAACGAAATGAAACAAAACAAATTATATTGATGACCAAAAGCATGTTTATGCTGGTTCACATACTTTACCCCTTTTATCCTTTATCATTCTTTCATTATATTCATAGACTAAATGGCAGACATAGAAGATCATTTTCATGATCATAATCAGCCTGTTGTTTTTTATTGGGAAATATATGCAACCACATGCTGCCTGGACCTAACACTAATATGGCGAAGAAACAAACTACTTTGCACATAAAGCACACGAGGTATGTGCGGAGTCGAAGTTAAGGGAGATAAATAAGTGCAGCTTAATAAAGGAGGTGGAAGTTGATGGTTGGGATAAAGTCTTAGCCGGGAGAATACAGGGGGACTGATGGCCGATCCCTTAAATCTATAAACCTTTATAAAGATTTACCGCTTTTGTTTGATCCCTTAAATTTTCAAGTTTTGAAATGTCAAAAATGCCCTTATCATTAAAATTCAATTATTTAAGTCAACTATTTAACTTGGTAACAAACAAATGTCAAAAGTTTAATTTTAGTAACTTATATATTAATTTATACTTTCATTTAGTCAAATTTCTCATTTCTATAGGTATAGAGTATCATTTAATTTTCATCTTAATTTGTTGTAACTTATGTCTTTTAATTTTTAGTTGTGAAAATCACATAAAAACATGGTTTATGAAAAATAAATAAACTTTTCGTATGTAAAATATTATTAGTTATTTTTAATTTAAGTTTTCATTGCTTTTTTTTTTCTTTTCCAAAATGGTACATGTAAAAAATCATATTATTTTCCCTACAATTAAACTACATGTAAGAATCACCTTTATAAATTGCCGGGCACTGTCAACAAAAAGAAATTTCATCCCGCTGCATTGCACGGGCACTATGCTAGTTAAGTATCATGTCCTCTTTTTCACAGTCATTCATACAGATTGGTAATTTGTTTTTCTAGAGTAGGAGTCTCATATACATGATTTTTTTTTTTGGTATTCAGCATTAGTGAAAGCTCAACACCAATTAGGGAGGGACAAAAATCTCATGCATGAGTTATATACATTCACATGGATTTGTAGCCAACTCTTTTTATTTTAAGTCCATATGTATTACAACATTATTGGACTATAACATGCACACACTTGTCAAGTTTGCATTAACGTATGAAATATGAGCGCTCCTTACTTAAATCGCATGTTAATGTAAGTACTGTGAAGACAGTTTTATTATCAATTTACAAGATTTGTGATCGGTTATACATAACCTCATAGGTTAACATACAATGAAAATGGATTTAAATATACTCATCATAATGACCCGTAACTGTTTGAGCAGGAAATCTCGATTGCAGCTAATTTACCTCAGAAAGAGATTGGCAAGTACATTAAGATTCTTGGAGAAGCTCTGCAACTAAGTCAGCCATTAAACAGCAATTCCATCTCGGTGCACATGCCTAGATTTTGCACTCTTCTCCAGCTAAACAAATCTGCTCAGGTGCTTTTTATGACAGTGTGACCAGACTTGATTTTGATACAGCAATATATGTTTTGAACTAGATTATAGACCCAATGTGTTACACGGATGTTGAACTGAAAAACTTAAGTTAATCTGTAGAATGAAAAAATATGGGCTTCGTGTTTGACAACAAATATTGGGTTCAATTTGAAGGTACTAAAGATCACTTTTTTATGATGTAGTTAATAAATATACTGCAAAACTCTACATATTAATTATTTATATTTAGAGGTGTACATGAGCCGAGCCGAGCCCGATCTTGGCAGTGCTAGAGCTCGACTCCTTTAAATTTTAGGAGCTCGAGCTCACGTCGAAGCTTATTATTTAAACTCGAGCTTGGCCCGCGATGTATTAAAGAAGCTCGGGCTCGACTCGAGATCGGCTCATGTGTCTAAATAAACAAAATGAGTTAATGTTTTACTCGAGCTCGGTAAGTGATCAACCCGCTTTTGCATTAGTTTTTTGTTTATGACAGGAGCTGTGTTGGGCTCATTGAGCAAGGTTGGATCTAGTGGTTAACACCCTTGCCTCTAGAGACAGAGGTCAAGGGTTCATCCTCACTCCTTGCAAGGCCGGGGGTCATTTTCTACCTTAGGTAGAACCTGGAAAGCCTCTTTACCTTAGGTACCTAAGGTAGGGGTAAGGCTGTCTACATCTCAACCTCCCCCATACACCGTCGTAGACAGCATTGGGACCCAAAACCCGTGGAAGACGGCATTGGGTGTTACTTACTTACTTAGTGTTGGGTGCATTGAGAAGGTACAAGTGACAAGTTTCTTACGACGAATATTCAAGAAAAATAATATTTGATACTTTATCATATATGTTACATTTTGAAATTTGAAATGTATTAAAGATGAAACAGAATGAAAGTGTAACATTAATGGCAACTAATTACGATTAATTAAAAATGTGAAGACTGAAGAGTAAATTTGATGTGGACATGTAATGGGATAAGATAGTTTAGGCAGGAATTTCTTGTTCATAGGGGTTTAAGTTATGCCAAGTTGCAGATTAAGTTCCTTGTATTTTATATAAAGAGAAATATGTTAATCTTTCCTTTTGTTTAAGAAGTTTATGTATTTCTGGTTCTATTCACAAGTTTAAGTTGATAGGATTAGAAAAGGTTAGCAATCTTTTAACTTTAGTTGGTTAAGGTACTAATAAAAAAATGATAGTTGTGTGTAAAATATGAGCCTAAAGATGTGCCTAATCCATTCAATGTTGTACACATGGCTTGGGCATTTTCTCTCTTTTCAACTTATTCTTTGAATTTGCCATGTGGCTGAATCTCCTTGTCAGGCACTCTTTATAGCATACATTTTAGGCACGAGGATCATCACTCGTACCAAATGAAAAACCAGGTAGAAATGTTGTGTTTGTCAACTATATATATTTTCGGAATACGGAAATCTGGTTACGCAATTTTGTAACTTAAGTTTTACAGAAGTATTATTATGAAAAAGATGGCTATTAACTGCCAGTTTGATTTAATTTGGCTGAACTCTCGGATTCAGCAGAACACTATTGTCATGTAATTTTTTGGTTATGATTTTTAAAATGAAGGTTTTACCAAATGTTTTAAGATTTTGTTGCAGTTCCCTAGGTCTCTCAAACTTTTCTTGTTGAAGGGTCATTTTAGGTATTGATCATTAATCCAAGATTTTACAAAAAGCAAAATGTCGCATATTTTGGATGCAGTATGAAGTTCTTTCGGTTTTAACCTTTATACCTTTTACAACCTTTCAACTTCCTGTACACAGTAATATAGATTCAGCGTGTTCTATGAGATGAGTTATTTTGAAAATTGGGAGTACCATGTGTATGGCAGCCTGACGCCCTGACTGGAATGAGAAAACTTTAGACCGAAGTAATACTAGTTATCAATCTTTCTTTCTCTTTTCTTTCTGTAACTGCAGTATGTGGTATCTTTGTCATTTAGGCCCACAGCTCTATGCAAAATGCCTTTTGTACATGAACCGAATAAGTCCTAGGTCTCCTAGGCATTTGTCAATAGCGGGAGTTGGACCTTAGGATATTGATTGTTCTTATTGCACATTCTATATGGCTTTAAAGTTATTGAATCCAGTGAATATTATAACTAACCTTTTTTTTTCAGGACCTTGCAACTCATATTGGTGAAGTTGTGATCAACAAATGTTTCTGTACACGTAGGAACCCCATAAGCATCTCTGCAGCCGCGATATATTTAGCCTCACAACTTGAAGATAAACGCAAAACACAGGCAGAGATTTGTAAGGTCACTGGACTTACCGAAGTCACTCTTCGTAAAGTCTACAAAGAGCTGTTAGAAAACTGGGATGACCTTCTTCCTTCAAATTACACCCCTGCTATACCTCCCGAGAAAGCATTTCCTACTGCTACAATTGCTTCAGGACGTTCTTCTTCAACACCCAGAATCATTGATGGTGTAGAGGCTGAAATTAAACCCGTAGAAAGTAGAGATGACATTACTAATGACCACCCATGGAAGTTTCCAAGTCAAAATACAAAAGAAGTGGATGTAGATGGTGGAGTCACCTCTTGCGGCGGCAGCAGTAACGGTGGTGGTGGTAATGGTAATACACGTTTGTGGCCTCTGCCAGTTTCTTCTTCTCAAGCCAATGCTGGATCTATGCAAAAGACAGAGGTGGTTTCAGGTATTGGAGATGTTAATAGACATGGTACCGATAATCGAAGCTGATGTTTCTTGCTAGGTGGATGCCAGTGTACTACTTTATGTTAATTGTCATAATGTTTATTTCAGATCTCTGAAAGTGAATGGCTGTGTTTATTTGATTTCAACGGGGTTTCTGTTTCTCAGATTTGAAGTCAAGTGAAAAGTGTTTAGTATTAGTTAGTAAACCTCTCTTGATACCATAGTTTCTTAGCTGACTCAATCTTTATGCTTCTAGCTAATCTGAACCCTGCAAGAAACATCAGAGATGCAGACGTTTTGGATGCACAATCTATCATTCAGGAGTACCTAGATAAGTTTCCGGTTGCCGAATTTAAACGCGTGTCTACGTTGTCCATTGCTGAGCTTTTCTCCAGATGTGATAGGCACATGGCAGGCCTTGTCCAGGGTACTATGGAAGTCCATCGAGAGTTGGGTTTCAGCGATTTGGATTTTTTAATCCGACTGAATGATCAACAGATTGTAGAGGAGTATGTTCATAAGCTTTTGCCAGCTAGTGAAGCTGAGCGTTTGTCTAAGTTATGTATTGCGGAATTATGCTCCGAGTGTGATACACATTTAGCTAGCCTTATGCAGAGTATTAAGGGATCTCCGCAAGCACGCCGTCTTCACCAGACCCATTCTGAACTCCAGGGCAGAGTCATGGAGTCGAAGAAGACTGGTCCTTTTACAAACCGTTGTTCCTTGGGTTGATATCTTAGGCTTCTTATTTTGTATAGGGTTTGATGCCGGTAAAGCTTCAACGGATGGGCAGTTGAGCCTTTAGGAAGTGAAGCATGCAATTTTTGCTCTTCATTTTTAGCCAGTTATGCTGTGTATAGCTTATAGCCTTTGCTGTTGTTCCTTTTCACACTTGTCTCACTTAGAGGCCACTCACCGACTCACCTCTTGTTTATCAGCATTTCTACTAGTGGTTATGAATACCAGTGTGAGAATGGAGCAGTGTGATTCAATCATCTTTCATCACATACTATTACAAGTTTTTGGTGAACAACGCCAAACAGATGTTATGTAATATGTGATTGTCACGTGGGCGTGCCTCTAAACGGGTGTAGCTTTGTTGCTTTCTGTGGTTGGCTAACTTGTTTTGTGGGGGCAGCCATAAGATGTGTGACAAGGGAGGTGGGACTTGTCGCATGCAAATGTGTGTTGGACACCTGAACCTTACAATCATAGTCTATAGTATTACTCTTTCAACTACTGCCTACGTAAGAGCATGAGTTGCGACTACTTTGCTCGTGTTTCTAGCATTTCATATTGGGATGAAGATCTTGCTCGTTTGCCTAATCACGTTGGTTACATTTGCTTTGGTGTTGGCTTAGGGTTCGTTTAGCTTTCAAAACGAATATAAGTTCAAACTTTGAAGAAAAACCTTCGATGTATGGATTTTGCTTTTGACATCAAGTTATTTACAAAGGAAACATCATTGTAAAGAACTTATTGTCCCCGAAGATATGAACATGGTTTAACCATTTACAAAAAGTTCATGCATTAAAAAAATTAACTCTCATATTTGCATTATCTATTTATAATTTATCATAAATATATCTGTTTTTTTTAATTATTTTTTAAAGTTATTTATAACGTTTGAAGTTCACAAGACATCCCTTGTAACAACTTTAGAGAATTTGTGTCTTATTAATTTACTAGCTAATCAACCCGGTGATTACCCAGGTATTATTAGAACATTCAAAATTTAAATTTTTATATTTGATATTACCTATAAGCATTGCTATTGATATTTCAAAGAACATGAAACCAGGCCATGATGAAATAAGTTAATAGTACAAAATGAAACACATACTTTCCTATCCAAAACACAAAGTACATTAAAGATGATATTCTCCAAAAGTAAGGGGAGGTTTGACGTTGCAAATGTGTACTTGGATTCATTATTGACGTTATATATTGGCAAGGCTAACCCGTCTGGGTATAATGTAAATGAAAAAGATTAATCATAAATTCAATTACATCAACCGATCTTCCTTTACCACGCCTTACAAATACACCAACCTTTTCTTAGTTTGAGATTTGTTAACTAGTGCCCCATGGAGACTAGTTATAGTACAAAGTCATAGTTTCCTAAAATATACAAATATTTATTTATAGTTCATATAAAAATAGTAATTATTAGATTGAATTAATGATCATTAAATATATTTTTTGATTATTTAAAAAATACGAACTTCATTAAATGTACTATAACTAGTACCGGGGCATTAGTTAGCAAAATCCTTCTTAGTGGGGTTATACATCAAGTAAATTCCAATATCAATTAAAAAAAATGTGTTCAACAATTAATAGATATGAAAACTATTAAAAGATTGTTAGCGAACCTGAACTATATTGTGTCCACTATCTTTGGTCAAAAAATGCAAGACTCACGAATCATTATTATGTATCATAAAACCATTCATTGCATAACATGGGGTAAGCAAGGCTCTAAAATGGACAAAAACCATTTTCAAAAATCTTAACCTTATTATGAGATCGAGTTTTATGCTCATTTTATGTACTTTTAACATCCATTCAATCTTTGAGCTAAACGATATGTCCATTTTTTAGACATAAATTGAAGATGAAAAATCCAAACCACTAATAAAAAAGATTACATGGATTATTATAAACTAAAGAAGACAACCTATTTTAAAAAACGAGAATACAAATCACCTTCAAATTCTATCATTTTATTTCTTTTCCATCTTAAATAAACTAAAGAAGACAACTTATTTTATAAGGGAAGTGATAATTGTACCACCACAAGTAATAAATCTATCATATATAAACAATACTGACTTATACTGTATGCTGAAAAACTTATGCCTTATAATAGATTAATAAAAAACTAGAATTATCATTTCTCATTTTATGATTGATGGATTCCTTTCTTTTCTTTCGCTACTCGACGAAAAAACAAAATGGACCCAAAAATAAAACTATAAAAGGACCTTCCCGGGATCTTTACTCTTTACAGGAGACCCACCCCCGTTAGGGCTCTCAGCTGCTTGGCGACTTATTTCTTTTTTCTCGCCTCAATCCGTCATCATCACTTCTCCTTCCACATAATAAAGGTATAGAATATCACCCGATCACGATCATCATCTGCTTATTAATTATTGTTAATTTTTTTTATATTAGATTTGATCACCTCAACTTTTATCTACCTAATAATAATGTACATGCATAATTTCATATCTAGTGTTTTCTTTTAATTGTTATGCTAATGCTAGTTTTTATAATATTAATATTCACATGCTCATTAATTTTGTGATTATTTAGTCTATTATCTGTTTGGAGCTCAATTTTTATGCCTTACTTTCTTAATATGTTTCTTCTTTTATATATATTATATATAGATGTGGGTTCCTGTAGGAAGTGTTTTAAAATGCGAAGTGTGTTAAAATGCACTAAAATGCAGCTTAAATATTACTA